>OZ012691.1:4731880-4739191 GCA_963942565.1 Maea johnstoni | reverse complement strand
GCGCTTAAACGCACCATTTAAGCACTGAGCTAAATATACGTCCGTGATTGGAGTATGAACAAATGAACTTCTTGTTCAAATAAGCCGCAAATAAGCCACCCGTAAAAGCAATCCTTTCCTTGTGTGATGGGCATATAAATCCGATTTTCCGGTATCTAAGCATTTCAGACAATCACAGAATACGGCTACACATTTATAATTGTTCTCTAAATAGCTTTAGAACATCATGAACCTGTTTATGTAATAGTACACGCATGTTTAGTTCATACCTAGTCTACTTGGGAACTCGTGCACTAACGTTACCCTGACGAAAAAAAATGTTAACTGATTTTATGCCACCTCTGGGTAATTGGTAGAAATTTTATTTTGTGACAGAAGTTTCAAACTACGCGACAGGCACTTAATTAGAACACTGAAGTGTGACATCACACAAAGAAACAAGATGGCGCCCCCGTGAAGAAAATACATACATTGTGGCGACAGGTTGAGGTCTGGTTAGGAATGGTACTAAGAGATAATATCAAAATTTCAGATTCAGAAAAGATTTTTGGTACTGCCTACAAGAACTCTATAATTGATTTTATTGACCAAAAGGAAAATACATAACAACAGACAGAGAGGTAAGGTGACAAATATCGCTTAAATCAAATATGAACTATCAGTGCAGCTACAATATGACCAGTATTATGCTGAAATTGAGGGGAAATTTCAAATATTGGAACAAAAATGGTTAGATCTAATTCACATTTTAGGGTAAGATCGAAAATCGTATCTGACGAAGTGTAATGCATAACATTTAAGATGTTTGTATCTAAATATATAATCCTCTAATATTGTACACACAAATTGTATAAAAGGATGCATATGTTGTGTGTTATATGTGCCAGTATGTGTTTGTGTGTATTTGTTTAAGACAATGCCAGTCTGTGAGGTATGACTATACATAAGCACGTCCCTAATTGCTACATGTACCCCTGCGTACACGGCCATTCCTTGATGTTGTCGGTTTTCCTCCACATAACAAAAGCAAACACGCGGAAGTGAATCTTTCCATTCAAAAAGGTAGTGCGTGTCGCACTGTACTCTAGCTTAGAAATTCTCAAAGAAATTGCAATGGCCATCTAGCCCTTTGAAATCTGAAAAAGCGAATCACCTTAGTTAAATAAAATGATGTCCGTTTTTCGATTTTCATTTTAACTATATTCACTAGAAAATGGGTGAAATGGATAGTTGTTTCTAGGGCGCCTTTCAATCTCTAGGTTCCTTTGAATTTTGCGATAATGAACAAATTAACAGAAGAATTTCATCATGGCCTAAATGAAGAGAACATGGATTGGTCGCCACAGACCAATTACCATACGTCCCATTGTAAGGCCCCTAAACACACCTAATATCGCCTCAGTGTGACGTCACTAGGAGACCGACGAATGAGGGCTCTCGTATTTCTTTACATCATATAGGAGGTTGCTCATCCACATGCGCAGAATGCAGCCCTTGAGTGGTTCGCTTCATCACCTGGGATAGGAGTTGCGCCGAGGCAGTTGAGCGATATCTGCTGGTTGTGTATCCGGTGATCGACATTCGGACAGGACAGATCGGGAGTCGGATCGAGAGAGCCACTTCTTCCCTGCTATTTATAGAATTTATCTAGGTATAAGCCTCTCTTTCCAGTCCTTATCTAGTGGTCTAAGCTGGGGACAGATTTCGTCCATACGCGAGAAATTGACTACAACCGCTGCATTACTAGCCATCTACTTATCTTAATGATAAAAACAAAACATGGGATACCTTTGGGATGCTTAAGTAAAGACCTAAAACGAGAAATGCTTCTAAGTGTATACCACATTCTTGACGCCATTGACGTCGCTCTTGTTTGATGCGCCTTACACTGGTATTGGTAAAGCGGTCATGTAGAGAGAACACGCTTAGAGACAGGGTGCCTGTGCGCTTCATGTTTATCGGGTCCTCACGCATCGTTAGGAATAGTTCGAGTAACTCGGAGGTCGGTCACCAGTTGGGAGTACCAGTAAGCGTCTGTGTGAGTGATACGTCTGGCAGTATCCGTGCAGTTATTAATAGATTTCTCCGGCACCTCCGAAAGTGTCTGAAGCAACTGCTGACCTAGTGAACTGAGGAGTTGATAACCAAACAACATGGGAATGGCGTCTCTAAGTGGTAAGTAGTCGACCACAACTTCAACGGGGAAACTCTGACTTCTTGCTTTTGTGCTAGAAGGTAAGATTAACTCCTATCATGTTGGCATACATGTAGCGCTGTGACTGAAAACACACAATAGCACTAAGATCACCACAGTTGTTGTAGATACTGATGGGGTTCGAGGGTTTCGGCAACCTCCCTCGCCCCTCCCACTTCTTCAAATTCAAAATGGGTGAATTTTTTTGCTGTGGATCGGCTATGTAACACCTTCAATGCCGAGGCTACTTTTGTCCAAAGCACAAGGATGCAAAGATTTTTGAAAACGATCTAAACCCCATCACGTTGGTATTCATTGGATAGCCCTCACTGAGTACTCTGTCATTTTTCAGCTTTTTTGCAGCATTGTGTATTAGCCAAATCTTGGATGACGAAGAGAAAGTGTTTGGTTATCTAATGCCAAATTAGCCACCAGCAGCATAAAGGTTAATGAGGTTTGAGTGAAAAACCAATGAGGTATATCTACCTCTGTGTTATAACGAACATCATACACAGAAACCCCGAATCCGCCCTTGCTACATGAGTGAACATGGCATGGGGAGTCATTCATAGTAACCTACATCTTAGATGAAAAAAAATATTCACCTAAGCCTACATGCATCGCACCAGTATCCCTGGATGGATGTGGACTGTCGGGCACTGCTGAGCTAATGCTGTTTGGTGTTCGCTTAGATAAATAAAAACAAATGGATATGAAACCAGCCGATCAACCTGAACTGGCTGCGGCGAAAAGCCCAAAAGCCGTGTTCTGCATATGTTGGTGCGCAAGTTTCTCTGTAATGTAACGATACGAGAGCCCTCATTGGTTTTTGTCTCCTAGTGACGTCACACTTAAGGCAGATTCGAGACCCCTGGCATAGCCAGGCCTTCACTATGGCGCATATAGAAATTGGTCTCTCGCTACATTTCCATTCTTTTATTCATCTAAGCCTACATGTATCGCACCAGTATCCCGGGATGGATGGGGACTGTCGGGCACTGCTGAGCTAATGCTGTTTAGATTTCGTCAACGATGCCCCAGGGGTGGCGACATGGCCAATTATTGCAGATACATGGATTGATTGCAGTCTGGCTTAAATGCCGGGACTGGTTTCAGTACAGCCGCCCTAGCCAATTGCTATTGATGAAGGGAAGCAAACCATATGCCTCATAATTGTAACACTATATACCGTTGAATCTCGGGAAGTGGACACCGCTCTATTTTGGACACCCTCACTATAATAAACACTTTTCTCGGTCCCAAACGAGTTCCCTAGTATTCATCATATAATCCTGTCCCTCACTTGTGGACACCCCGTGGACAATGCCTCTTAACCCTTATGCTGCTGGTGGCTAGTTTGGCCAATACAAAATGATGCAAAAAACCTGATAAATAGCTGAAACCCTGGCATATGGGTACTCATATGAGAGTACTCAGCGAGAGCTATCCAATGAGTACCAACATGACAGGGTTTAGGTGTTTTTCACAGAGTTTTGCATACGTGTGCTTTGGACGAGAGTAGCCTGAGCATTGGAAGGGATAAGTGGACATTTTACGGTCGCTAACATACTTTCTTACCTCACTAAAGTGGACACTCACCTTCTTCTGCTGACTTCTTGCCTATCAACTTAAGAGGTTGGCAGCACCATAGCCTAGCTACTAGCCTGTGTTTTTATTCATCATGTTCAAGGTAATTTTAAAAACCACAATAGGACATGGGACCTGTTATTTGATTATTTAGACAATTGCCACATAAAGGAGGTTTGTTAATGCAGCAAGATTCTCAACAGATCACTCTAGCGTACCACAGTTCCATCAATCCATTAGGCCACTCAAATTTATTTACTTGTCTTACGTGCTCAGGAGGTAGAAAATGAGCCATTTTGGAATAAAAAAAAAGCTGAAAAATGTGACTTTTTTATTTTTTTATTTTTTTTTAGAGTCTGACGACTAGGACTGGTAGCGATATGTTTCTACCAGCCTATTCTCAACTAAATAAAATCAATCAATCAATTAATCCCTGT
Source organism: Maea johnstoni (assembly GCA_963942565.1). Taxonomy (NCBI): domain Eukaryota; kingdom Metazoa; phylum Annelida; class Polychaeta; order Spionida; family Magelonidae; genus Maea; species Maea johnstoni. The sequence goes on along the minus strand of OZ012691.1, from coordinate 4,734,973 downwards.
AACCTAAAGGGTGGCAGGTATACCTCCTCAAGTCTGAGGCTCTACTACAGCAATGATAGCTCTCTGTAGTTGATTGAATCACCCTTACAAAGAATATTCTTAAAACTTGCATTTTTTTTTTTTTTTTTTTGGAGTTTAAAATTTCAAAACCACTTTCGTCCGTAAGACACCAAAAGTGACTTTTTATTTCTTTTTTTTTTGGAGTCTGACAGAATTTTTTTTCCAAAAAAAGCTCGTAAGACAAGTAATTAAATTGGAGTGGCCTTAAATGACATTTCTGAATTTAGTCTGGGAGGGGGCTAGCAACCTCAGTATGGGGATTATTATGATTGTGATCACATCATTCTGTACCAGTTGTTGCTATAATGACAATCAGATCTCAAGAGAAGGGCACGCTTGCAATAAAGCAGTATGATAATCAATTGAATGTGCTTAGTTGTCAAACATGTGTCTACTGACAATGTTTTCAGAAAGCTTATTTGGCCAATACAAACGGATGCAAAGAAAACTGAAAAATGGCTGAAACCTTGGCACATGGGTACTCATCTTAGCTTACTCGGCGAGAGCTATCTAATGAATACCAGCATGACAGGGTATAGATGGTTTTAAAAAATCTTTGTGTGTTTGTGCTTTGGACGAAAGTGGTCTCAGCATTGAAAGGGTTAACCTCAGAGATTTTACAAAAGAGAAACTGTAAGGCGACTTCTGGCAGCTGTTATCATTAATGGATTAGATAATTATGCTGTATGTTTTGTTGTGTGGATAAGTAGTAGACTACCATATCTCCCTCAGTAGTGGTAGTTCTGCTCTAGCGAAAAGGTAATGACATGCCAACGCAGACTATACCATTACCAAGTGTCTTTTTTGTACTCATGAAGGCCATTTAGTGAGTCAGTGGTCTTCAAACAAAAGATACTTCCAAAACCTATTACATGGTTTCTTAGTGTATGACAATCCTATTGTCTTTTCATATCTAGTGCTCTAAGATATACTAGGGTTTCTTTACCTCTCACAACTTTAAACGTTTTTCTTTAAAAAAAGCCTATATCAAATAGACCATTTTAAACTTTAGAAATATCAATATCAATAGCATTCTCTTGAATCAAAGCTTAGTGGGTGACATTGTTTTTCTATACGATTATCCATGTACTATCATTCAGTAAACAGTTTTTTAATGTACATATTCATGCTCTAAATTTGTACACTTCAGTAGTATCCCTAACCCTTATGATATAGGTATTTTGCACAAGTAAACTACTACTCAATAGTCAGTATGGTACGCATTACAGAACAAATATTTGTTCTCCTTATCCCATTTGGAATGACAGGTAGCTAATGTAAACTACAGGCTGTGTACGTTCTATTGTGATAGGGGTTTATCTTAGGTTTGGCTTAGAATAGTTACATTATCTCCTTTTACCAGCCTCCTTAACCCTTTCAATGCTAAGGCTCACTACTTTTGTCCAAAGCGCACGAACCCAGAGATTTTTAAAAGCATCTTAACCCTGTCATGTTGGTATTCATTGGATAGCTCTCACTGAGTACTCCTAGATGCGTATCCATGTGCCATTTTTCTTATTTTTTTTTAAAATCTTGTACTATACAAATTAGCCACCTGCAGCATAAGGGTTAAACCCTTTGAGATAGGGACTCTGTGATCATAGCCTTGTGTATTAATCAGAACTTTGTACTTTTTCATCATTGAACAAAAATAGTATTCTCCTCATAACATAGTGGGCTTATAGATAGCTTGGTATTTAACTAAGAGATTACCTAAACTTGATACATACCCTGAAGAGATTCGGCAGGCTTTATTGTTGGCTCAGTCAGAGCTTGAGAGGACCAATCAGTAATACGTATTCTCAAGAGATAACATAAACTTTTCCACTAAACTATGGCAAGCCCTTCGAAATTGTATTCAAGTTAGAAGAAACAAAGGGAAAACGAAGGTGCAAGATGTTAATTACCAACTTCGGTAGAATGACAACCAAAAAGGCAGCGGAGAACCAAGACGCACATGCTAATGACCAACTTCAGTAGGATGAGAACCAAAAAGGCAGCGGAGAACCAAGACGCACATGTTAATTACCAACTTCGGTAGGATGAGAACCAAAAAGGCAGGAGAGAACCAAGACGCACATGTTAATTACCAACTTCGGTAGGATGAGAACCAAAAAGGCAGGGGAGAACCAAGACGCACATGTTAATTACCAACTTCGGTAGGATGAGAACGAAAAAGGCAGGAGAGAACCAAGACGCACATGTTAATTACCAACTTCGGTAGGATGAGAACCAAAAAGGCAGGAGAGAACCAAGACGCACATGTTAATTACCAACTTCGGTAGGATGAGAACGAAAAAGGCAGGAGAGAACCAAGACGCACATGTTAATTACCAACTTCGGTAGGATGAGAACCAAAAAGGCATGGGAGAACCAAGACGCACATGTTAATTACCAACTTTGGTAGGATGAGAACCAAAAAGGCATGGGAGAACCAAGACGCACATGTTAAATACCAACTTCAGTAGGATGAGAACCAAAAAGGCATGGGAGAACTAAGACGCACATGTTAATTACCAACTTTGGTAGGATGAGAACCAAAAAGGCATGGGAGAACCAAGACGCACATGTTAATTACCAACTTCGGTAGGATGAGAACGAAAAAGGCAGGGGAACACCAAGACGCACATGTTAATAACCAACTTCGGTAGGATGAGAACCAAAAAGGCAGGGGAGAACCAAGACGCACATGTTAATAACCAACTTCGGTAGGATGACAACCAAAAAGGCAGGAGAGAACCAAGACGCACATGTTAATAACCAACTTCGGTAGGATGAGAACCAAAAAGGCAGGGGAGAACCAAGACGCACATGTTAATAACCAACTTCGGTAGGATGAGAACCATAAAGGCAGTGGAGAACCGAAATGGAACCCTTATATGTTCTTTCCTTTAAATGTATTTCAGTTATGTACCTATTGCATTTTCATGATCCCAGGTGGTTTTCTCCAAGAACGTCATGCTAGATCTAGTATTTGCTTTATAGTATATCTGTCCTGGTGGGTTATTTTCTTTGTAAGAAAAAAGTTTGAGT
>OZ012691.1:4674380-4729380 GCA_963942565.1 Maea johnstoni | reverse complement strand
GAAGACATGGTAATTCTTGGAGACATATTGGAATATGGTCCCCTTACCAAATTACCCAATATTGGACTAGGAATGAAAAAATGTCTCCATCTATGTTTGACATTTTCCAGGCCAAAGGTCAAATTATTGAAAAATGTCTACTTACATGTTAATTGCAGGGAAAACTCGAGCGGAAAACACATTACACTCTCTACAACCTTACTGATATCATTGGCATGCGACTGACGTGTCAGACCAAGACTGAGACCCTGGCCATCAGGGACGTGCTTAAGAAAGATGTGGGGGTGTTTTTGACCTTAGAGGAGGAATGTTATGGTGTGTGTCCAGGGGTACCCAAATACAACGAGCATGGGTACAGGCGCGTCCACATGCTTCAGAACATCAAGCAGTTCAACAAGACCTTCGAGGTTCAGCTAGGGACACCATACATGAACAAGTGGGCAGATTGGGACCACGATCTCATCTACAAAGGACCTGAGGATTTTAAGGTATTTGTACTTTTCCATAATCGTAAGATGTATTCACTTTTAAAACATCCTAACAAGTAGCAGATTGGCACCATGATCTCATTTATAAAGGACCTGAGGATGTTAAGGTATTTGCACTTTTCCTTAGCCCTAGGATAATTTATTCAAACCTGTAAAAACATCCTAACACGATAGCAGATTGTGACCATGATCTCATTTATAAAAGACCTGAGGATTTTAAGGTATTTGTACTTTTCCTTTAAAAACATCCTAACTCATGGGCAGATTGGGACCATGATCTCATTTATAAAGGAGCGGGGGATTATAAAGTAGTCGTATATTTTCATTAGACCTAGGATGTATTCAGGCTTATAAGATACCAAAAGAAGTGGGCAAATTCGGACCACGATCTCATTTATAGATGGCCAGAAGACTTTAAGGTGCTCGAACTTTTCCATAGGCGTAGGATTTGTTCAATCGGTATGTTGTTTTTTGTTATTTTAAACTTGATTAGTAGAAACAGAACACTTGACATTAGTAACTCTGCAATATTAAACTTTACAATCTTCTAATTACCAGTATTATGTTCAGAACTATGCCCTCCTAAAAGTAATTGCTATCTATTCCCACAGACATATATCTTGTACAGGTTAGTTCTGGGTCATGAACGTCTTATGAATTGTTCAAGGAGAATCTCCGGATAAATTTTGAGTTTAAATTTTGTATTTCTTCAAACGTCACATATTCTGCCATGTTGAGACTTAATCAAGATTAGCCAGTTAACGTCTGTCCAATAAACCGCAGTATCATGTGAAAAACACCGCCTAACCCCTAAGTCCCTGGTAACATTCTCACATGCCATACGAGCAGCGGTGAGAGGCAATGAGCAGTAAATGGCAACGCTTTAGACCACTCAGCTATCAGGGCAGTCAATGGGCCGATACTATGATTTCCTTTTTTTTTTGATGTGTGCATTCTAAGCTTGTAAATCTATCAATCCATTTTCAGAACCATAAAGATGTCACCGCGTACAAAATGAGCATGGCAGAATATTTCTACCAGCTGGACGAAACTCGGGATAACCTCCCAGCGTGCCCAGCGAAGGTATCCTCATCCAGTGCTCTTGACATACTGAACAAGGCACTGGGGGAGAAGGACGGCATGAAGGCCTACAAGAAGATGGGGGAGCCACCGTCGGCCTGCTACTGGTGGAACGTGCAGCCAGCCATGAACCCCACCACAGACACGTCCTCCTCCTCCTCACCGCGCATGCGCATCGCTATACTTGTCCACGTGCTCTTTGCCGCTTTAATGTTCATGTCATAGGTGAAAGTGCCATTTAATGATAGCCGCGGCTGCGCTTATTCACTCATTCTCACCGGCTTTGATTATAAAAAAGTTTTGTCATTTCAAATCAGGGACCTCCAATGAATATTAATAGATTCTCTCTGTTTCAAATAAACATCCCAACTATTCCACCTCCATTGTTCCAGCATATTTGTTTCAATTTATAATGATATTTTATTGCTGATTTAATTTAATTTGGCCAATACAAAATGATGGAAAAAAACAGTTAAAAACGATGACCGAAACCCTGGCGCATGGGTACTCATCTCAGTACGCAGCGAAAGCTATGCAATGAATAACAACGTGACAGGGGTTTGAAGTTTTTCAAAAATCTTTGCCTACTTGTGCTTTGGGGGGAAGTAGCCTCAGCGTTGGAAGATTTAAACATAAGTTTTTTGAGATCTCACAAGTCTGGATAGTTAAATATTACTGCGGGCAAACACAATCTCAAGTCACAAATGGCGTTACAATGTAATGTAATCACAGGTATGCCTTCTAATACCTGTAACAATAGTAACTCATAACCATCTCAGCCAATACATATTGTCCTTATTTCGAATGAACACCTCGTTAAATTTACCAGTATCTATAGCAGGCATGATACTAGTACTGATATCTAGCATTTCAATTTTAACATGTCCAGGCACATTTTAGGTATTTCAACTTTCAGCAAAACAACTAATCATTGTGACCTTGAAGAAAGTACTTTGACCTTTTGATATCTGGACATCACGTCCAGTCACGCAACACATCCTATTGTTATAGTAGCCATAACAATGGCTTTTGTCATACGCTCACCCAAGCAGCTCGGGTTTATATGCTAGTCATACTAACTGCTACATGTAGTTCTCAATTTAGTTTAAGGTTTAACCCTTTGTTTGCCATAAGCTTACCAGCAATCATTTATGCAAAGTAAAATCATTTCCACTAGATAGTATCAATACGGATAACACACTCACAATTTTGCAATGAGGTGGAGGAACATCCTGCCCCTTTAGCATAATTCAGAAATGAACTTTTAACTATTTAATTATGTTATTCTGTGTGTTTATATAATGTCACAACTATTATCATACCCTAGCGCAAAAGCCAGCACTTCAAAATTTAAACTCTGCCAAAATAGACAAGTTGTATGCTACATACTATTAGTCAAAAATTCAAATCTTAAGTATTATGATAGAAATAAACTAATAAAAACTGAAAATCCAAAAATCTTGAAAAATGTTGTTGTTGTTTTCTCTCCAATATAGCACATAAATCACGCCAATTCTGCTACATACGTGTTTTCCAAAAAGAATGCAAAATCACCGCGTCGTCTACATAGTATTATTCTTGTTACATTTGTGATGTCAATCGTGTTTGTCTTTAGAACATTTAGACGCTTTCTGAAAAACAACATTTTTGGAATGATTAAATAAGTCTCAATTTCAACGTCACGTCATAATAGCCTCGTTAGATTCTTGTCACAATGTTTTAACCTTAAGGGTTTTGTAAAGCCTTTCTTTCTCAAATTATGAAAGATCGCAAAACATAAATTGTACTTAGTTTAATTTAGAAATACAATCGATTTACTATGAATACTAGATACCACAACGTTTTCACAAGGACATGTATGAACAAGGATAAAAACAACCTTGCAAAATGACCTAATGTACAGATCACACACGCCCACATATGTATATGTAATATGTTGCCAGTTGGTTGCTTTGTTATATATATATATATATATATATATATATATATATATATATATATATATATATATATATATATATATATATATATATATATATATATATATATATATATATATATATATATATATATATATATATATATACATACATACATACATACATACATACATACATACATACATACATACATACATACATATATATATATATATATATATACTAGTATATATATATATATATATATGTATATATATATGTATATATATAATCTCTGATTGAAATTGATTATAATTAGTATAAGTATGGTTGAACATACATACCTAGTCAATTGTTCCTAAATTATTTCTAAATGTGGGTAGATTTTCATGTTAACCGTTGTAGCTCCTTAAATGACATCCGGTATAGATATTTCATACGTCTACCAGTGCCTGGTTGTTTAAACACCCATGGATAACATGTCAAAAAATAAGCCAAGCACATCAATGTATGTATGTATGTATCTTTATTGACCACAAATAGCATTCATGGAAGCACAGTACAAATAATCGTTACTCGCAAAGAGTACCAAAACAAAATGCTGCCTGTAGGAGGGGCAGTCTTATAGCGTTATATAAACCAAGGTGCTACGTGATTGGCATGCTAGCCATAAATAGGTGCACAAAAAGCTTAAATTAGGCATTGAATAAGAGAACTTTTATACCAAACAATGCCATGAAATAAAGTGAAATGAGGGTTGATCACCTAAAAGTTAGACTAAACACCTAGGCCTCGAGAGAGAGAGCCGTAACAGAGGTTCTCAGAGACATAGGTAAAATAAGAAAAAGCCCTACTACTTAAAGATGGGCCTAAATTGACCATACCTTCAAAACTAAGTAGCCTTATTAATAGTGGCGACAAAAAATAGAACAGCAAGAATAAGCTTGTACCAGTATGCTTGTGCTATAGTGAGTTAGTAAAGAAAGGCCTGTACGGGGGGCATATAAGAGGTCCAAAGTCATGACCCACGTAGCTTGCGAATAAAAGCTACGTTCAGCTGTGAGGTCTGGGACGTTTGGTCGCATCCATGCCCAGGATACTGGGTGGCAATCAGGTGTGCGGTCGTGTATTATACCTGGATTGCCCACGCATTAAATGTAGGAATTAAATGCCGGAACTGCAAGTGTCCTCACCCATCTAATTTGGCCTCTAGATTTGGCCTTAATTACCTTTCTAGAACATTCTATTGACTAAATGAATTTGTTTGTGATTATCAAAAATATCAATCCTTTGAGACCTGTTTTTGAATAAGGCAGAAACTCTAAATAAGTAATTGAAAAAGAATAAGTAATTGAATAAGGATAAAGGAAGAAGTAACTAACTTCACTAAGCTCTATCTGAAAAAGGAGAGAGATGATTTCTAGCTAAGACTAATCATGACAGACTTACAACACTAGATGGGGTTTTACCTACCGATTGTGTGAGCTCTGGAAAAATGGAGTGATGAAAAGGAAGGCAGGGAAAAACGGCCACATTGTAGAATTATGGATCTAAGGAACTTTTTATCTAAGATGAGCATACTGAGACTGCATACCTGCATATAAATGAGTACTAAGTGACTACAATGATCAAAAAGCACACAGCTTATTTTCAGCCCGAGACTGCATGCCTGTATAAATGACTACTAAATGAGTACAAAGATGAAAAAGCACAAAGTTAATTTTCAGCCAAGTGGCTATTAGAATTTGTTTTAAACACCCATGGATAACATGTCAAATATATGTATATATATATATATATATAAATATATACGGGCTAGTCACGAAATATCCACAATGTGGCAGAAAAAGTGACGAAAAACGAAAGTCCAAATTCCAAAGTCTATGTTGTGTACCATGTTGACTTTGTACCACAGACTATATTTCTCATCTAAGATTATGGCGATACTTATGGACACATTTGCAACACTTCTGTATGACTCATCTACCTAAGTATGCTCATTCACGCATGGGACACTTACATGCACGCACTAGCAGCGTGGAATGACATGCATCCTCAGTCTGTCACAGTTAGGAACAGTGTATTCAAGGACACTGACTATCTCCATTCAGACATACGAGTTCATTGAAGATGCAAGTAATGCGGCAATTTATCATAGCATACAGCAGGCTTTTTATCCAACTACTATGGCACACCTGACCTGAATAGGAATTTCGTCATCCCAACAATACGCATGCTCGTACCGTAGTACAAAGTCATTCACTTCGACTTGACAATCTGCCATTCTCCGCTCTACATCGATGCAACAATACCTGCAGCCGAGAGACAAATACCAATGCATAAACGGCCGGCATATACTAGTATCATATATCTGGTATATTTTTAGAACTATTATCCATGATAATATTACTGCTGGTAATATTGCGATCTTATGCTGATTTCCTAAATCCTAGATATAATTTTTTTTCTATTTGGAGGGGCATTTTAAAGGCCCACATCAATATGGTCTGACAGGCTTGCTCAAGTGATTAAACTTAATCTCAGAACTGGTATAAGCACATGGATAAAGGAATATTCATGAATTTCGTAGCAAAACTTGACCAAAAAGAAAAAAGTCCTATCCCTAACCCTTATGACCAAAGTGGTCAATTTAGTTTACACTTATCTCACCAGGTGAATAGAGGATCCAGTTTAAGTATGATAGGATAGGAGGAGCATGTAGTGCCATCTATCTGCCATACCTAGTACTACACCACACTGCTTGGTCAGCACAGGAGGGGATGTCAATTTTTTAGGGACTAGGAACCTAGTCCAGAAGGACTCAATTCTAGAAGGGAAAGTGTGCATTGAGCATGTAATATTTTGATGGAAAACGCGAAGTTGTGCGGAGAAAGGCGCCCGCGACCGCATGTTAATGGCTGTTACAGTTCTATCTCACTATACTCTATTGATAACTTAAACAATTGAGCATTTGTTGAAGTTAGATATGATCCCATGATATGTTGTGTGCTTCATGCACGAGTCCACCCAGCTGAACGGCACAAGCCCACACCGCCCCCCCTCCCCCTCCCCTGATTGTTGGCGCGCAGCAGCTCAAAGGGACTGGCACTAGTCTATTCAATGCAGCACCGTATATTCCGACACACGCCAAACGCAATCCGGTCGCCGAACCACGCCAGCTGTGACCTTCCATTCGACATATACAAATAGTTCTCAATTGAACACGGCCAGTAGCAACATAAAAACACGCAACGACACTAGCGACGCCAAATCTACAGCCATTTTATTGACAGACATTCATAATAAAATCATTCTAAGCGTGGTAAAACTGCATTGTACATTTCAAAAAAAAGTCCCAGACGATGACGTCACTTTATATTATCGCGCATAGTAAATCGGTCACCTAGGAACGCAGATGTATCCTTCCGTTTATGAAGAGAAAGTTCTTTACTAACACGGCTATATCACAACATTGAGGGCGCCTAACTAGTAACGAAGCCAAGGATACAATATTTCACTGACAGACCATCATAATTGAATGATTATAAGTGTTTAAAACGCATTGTACGGATATTTGTGTGGTCACGTGATCAATATCTGTCCGCGGCCTATTCTAAGCATAGGAAAAACTATGATTGAGCGCGAAACCGATGTTGAAACTTCCTTGGACACTACTTAGTGTCCAAGGCCACAACCAATCAGAGAATTGGGCGCACGAACGTCTAGCTCTTTCCCTGTGTGTAAATGTATGTAAGAATATTGCAGCTGCAGCACACAAACAGGCTCTGAAGCCTCTCGACCTTTGATATTTGCATAAAGGCTGAACTAGAGCTGAGATAATGAACAACAGTTTTACTCAGTAGTCTGGGTATGGCTGCTTTTAACCCTAATGCATAGAAGTCAATGCCTAAACAGTGGCATATGGCCTAATGTGTGATTATTTAGTTCATATAGTGGCCACGAGGGTGCATATTGGATTGAGTTATTTAGCACGTAGTATATATGCATCATCCATCGATATGTATGATCTATACATATTGGGTCTCCTCCAGATTTTTTTGATATACTTATTTCCCTAATTCTTTATCATGACTGACCCACCCATCAAGTTTGAACATGCACAAGATAACAAAACAGGGAAACACGTGTATGCATTCTCTATAATCCTCGGTAGGCAAGAAAAGTCCAAAGATCAAGCATGTTGACAACACCGCAGCTACAGGATATCTAGGCCAAGATTTTTTCTCATTATCTTCTTTTTCATCTCGAACCAATGGATCTACCGTGCCCTTCATAAATAAATGAATAAGTAAAAATAATTCGTAATTAAAAGAATGAATGAATAAATATTCCAAGCTCTCCTCGCCAAACTTCTTTCGTGGCATGTGCCATAGACTGTGTTGCTAAATTGAGTACGGGTCTAAATCATTTTGGAGGCATCTGTGAAAGTTGTCTGCGACTCGGGTTAGCTAGTGGTGCAGGTACCTAGGGTACCTTTTCCGTTTACAACCGGTTTGGCACGATTTAGCTTCCATATGGCAGAAGGGTTCATGAAAACGAAGTTCAAATACAAAACTGTCCATTATATGGCTTTTTATGCGGGGTAATGATGACTTTGTAAAATTAAAGGTCTGATTACTTGAAATTAACTAGTTGTCCCCGTAAGTTCAAAAGAGCACAGCCAACGATCTCTTGTTGTCTGGTAATTTTTGAAGTTGTAGAAGATATCAAACACTGATTTTTCTCGGCCGTGAATCATTTATCAGACACCAACTGTCACTCGCTGACCTAGCCGCGATAACAAATATCCAACGTTAAATATTAGCGATATCACGGCTTGTTTCTAATTGAGTTACGAACACAGATATAAAGGCTCGCACACCGAGCAACAGTCCAGATCCCAGAGAAACCAAGATGGCCGCCGCAGCGTGTGTTTTGAACATAGCCCTGCTGCTTGTTTTGGTTAGTTTCGTGGCTACGAAAGAAGAGTTCATCTATGGGAAATTTCCTGATAATTTCATCTGGGGATCGGCGACATCGGCGTACCAGATCGAGGGTGGATGGAATGCAGGAGGTGAGTCAATTTCTTTGTTGACCTGATTACCACACTACCGGCAGGTGTTTTACTACCAAAGATTAGAAATACCGCGTCGTGTGATCATCTCAGGTAGCAGGGGTCTGATCATAGATGCATTTGTGTCGATCAGGATATAGGGTAGAGCAGTACCGCAGCTGTATATTTGTTGTGACAAATTCACAACAGTTTTTACTAGTTCGGGTACAGGCTATTCTGATGTTCCATGTATTTTATCAGGGGCATTAATAATACTTGTTATCCATTCTCCCTGATATTATTTGTAACATGGCCTTATATCCTGACATATGTCCAAGATGACATTTTACCAGGAATTGGAGAGCCAAATCTTCGCTTAAGTATGACCATCTCGGGTAGCAGGGGTTCTCACCATTGATGTCATACTACAAGGGGTTTGCAGGTCAAAGTCTTGCAATAGCACCAATAGCATCTTGAATACCATGGACACTCAATGCATTCAGATATATTTATGTATATCGCAAATATACATATGCAATGTGGATTAAAATAAAGGCCTAAGTCTTGCAGTAGTGTGACTTTAATGTACCAGGTGTCATAAGTAGAGTAGGAAGTAGTTGCTACCGTATAATGCAATCGTAATACGTGCGTTATTGAGCAGTTTTACTTCAGGACGTGATTTTCCCGCCCAATCATACTTTTTATAGTTTTATGAGCTGTTGCATATATTCCTATGTATAAACCAAATTTGAATATACTTCAATAGGAGCTTCAACGGTGACTAGTAACGATTTAGCCTAAACATGACAGTGACGATAATCGTAATTCCCATTGAGACTATTGGATATGAATATGCCCCCCCCCCCCATATGCCTAACGGCTGCCTTGCTAAGGTTTTAGCTCTCTGCGCTTAATATGTACACATTCCGGTTGTGTCCACCTAGACGGTGGTCTTCCTACAGGTTAGTTTACAAACATGTGTGGTGAGATCACTGTCCAGGCATGGACCGCCACTGAAAGAATGCTTATGCGAGTTGTGGCCCATTTGTTGGTGGTTGCGTCACGTTTGCCAGATCTACACACTTAGCATACACGAGTTCTGACTCATTAAAGTACCATTATATCATTGCATTATATTGAGCAATATTTGAATGAAGTTTTTCTTTTAAATTTGGAATAATCTTCTGTTTGTCATGCTTGTCCATATGGACTAGAAAGGCACAGAGTACTACATAGTGAGCATGTTGTCAACAATACACAGTAACAAGTAAAAGTAAATGTATTGAAAAAGCAACAAATCTAATGTCAACAGCATTTTCACCTCCATTCCTGTTTTTGTAAACCTGGATGTTAGGATTAAGTTACATCAAGTGTTGAAAGTAGGATCATTTGCAGGAGGTTAGCAGTTATGATTTTATATTAATCACTTCATTATATATTGTGTGCCAAGTACCTCGGAATAGTACCTGCCATTCTATCATAGATGCCGTTCCAGTACTTTTCTATGTGGAAAAGATCTTGCATTACAAACTTTATTTGCTTCAGTAGCAGTTTAAACGATTTGTTTTAGTTCGAGCACATGACAATTATTGTTGCAAGTTGGATGATGTTTATATCATCCTGTTTACAGTATTTGTAAGGATCATTTTCATTTCCATTTTGTACCATTATTAATTCGATTGAAAAATGTGTTCACTGGTCAAATCTCTTTTCCAAATGAGGAAAGATTTGGGGGTAAAGAATCAGTTGTATATCTATCTACATGATATTTGACATTTCCATATTTCAGAAAGTTTGTTTTAAAACCATATTGCAATTCAAACTCGTTTGGCTCCTCAGCATTTTAGCATTGGCACTCAATCAGATAACATATACACTCCATTTCTCATCCATCTTGGTGATATCTGATTACCCAACTTACTACTTTATCGTATTGGAATCCCTTGCAAATCATCTGTGTTCTTGGCCTGAATATTGATCATAGTATAAAACTGATTCAACAACACTTTCCCATCGAAATCACCTAGGCAAAAACATTTTTCTATACCAAATCATTTTTGGAATACTTGTCCAGTTACCATTACTAAAAGTTAATCTTCACATTCATGATATTCTTAAAATTTATAAAAAAGATCCAAGTTGTGCATTTTAAGCCCCCTTCTTTTATCTCAGCTTCAATAATCTCTTTCCTAAATCAAGCTGTTTTCTTATCCAAATGAGAGTCAGCAATAAAGTTTTCTAATTCTTTGATGAGAATTTTATCAGGGCATGGCAAAGCCAAGAGAAGTTGGGTAATCTTTGACATGACCAAACTTTTTATTACTGTAACTTTCCATATAATTGATCTACATTTCCAAGTCTTAGTAATGTTTTTCATGGATTGTAGCTTTCTTTTAATGTTAAGTTTGGTGATGTTATTCAAGTCATTAACATCAAAGACAATACCCAAAGCTTCAAATTCCGATGTCCATTCCAGTCCATATTGCCCTTCCTATATAGATCTTTTGGCTCTACAAGCAGTGTTTTTATCAGATTTCATCAGCATATTGAGAAAGTTTAACCTCTCTATATCCCAATCCCAATTCCTTCACATCACCACATTCTCTTATCATTCTCATCACTATCATATTACAATGAAAGTTGTTGATCCTTTAGATTTTAATTTCCCTTTTCAACTATTTCAGAATGTTATTTTATTTGATAAGTTATGATTAACCCTTCTGATGCTGAGGTCACTTTCGTCCAATGCACAAAAGTGCAAAACAAACTATAAAAATCATCTTAAACAAATTATGAGGGTTTCAGACATTTCCCAGGTTTTTGTCATCATTTCATGTTGACCATATTAGTCACCAGTGCTCAATAAAAGGGTTGTTAGACTCTACGTGAATTCCAGGTGCCATTGAGTTACAATCTGAACTCTTATCTCTGAGGACAACAGTGATCAATGGTTATGACACCTACATACTACAGACTATCAACCCTGGCAGCTGGATCAGCCGATAAAACTCAGGTCATCACAAAAAGTGTTTCACGTTCCATTCTGTTGAATCACTGAGATGAGCTTTTTAGAGTTTGCATCTGTCCTTGGAGAATGCGTCACTATCTTAACCCAATTTTGACTGTGGCAGCGATAAATGGATAAATAAATAAATGAATCAATGAATGAATGAATGAGTGAGTAAATATGAATAAATGAATGAATGTATGGATAAAATTAATGAATGAATAAATCAAATAATAAAAATACTTTTTTGGGGCATATCCTTATTGTAATGAGAACATTATTTTTTGTGTGTGTTTACATCGCTTTCAACAGCTGAGGTCATATAGCGACTAGATATAAACCCAGAACCAGGCAGAAATTCCTTTCTCTTTACGAATAGAGTTGCAGAGGGACCATATACAGCCTTCCACAATGCCGCATCACATATCCTTAGAGAATGCGTCACTATTTCAACCCAATCATGACTGTGGCAGCGATGAATAAATAAATGAATGAATGAGTAATTGAATGAATGAATAGATAAAATGAATGAATGAATAAATTAATTAGTAAAAACGTTGACTTTTTTTGACATATTATCATTGTAATAAGAACATTCTTTTTTCTTTGGGGGGGGGGGGGTTACGTCGCTTTCAACTGCTGAGGTCATATCACGACTAGATAGAAACCTTGAACCAGGCAGAAATTCCTTTCCCTTTATGAATAGTATTGCAGAGCAACCATATACATACTTCCACAAAGCCTCACGTTTATATAGCAACCAGGCCAACCCGCTCATGCTGATCGGGTGGAGACTCGAATCTGCAAACTCATCATAACCACTGGGCCACGCCGGATCGCCAAGAGCTTTGACTCCGGGGGGGAGGGGGGGGGGGGCACTCACGTACGAGGGGGGGGGGGCGCACCCGCGTTACGTATTTCGCGGAAGAAGGGGTCTTTTTTAAGACCTCCACATGTCCGCGATTCCGTAAAAGAAGGGTACTTTTTTGTACCCAGGTACGAAGTATGGGGGGGGGGGTGAAAATCCCCTTACAATCCACGAAATATACGCGGCTCTGACGCCGAGTGACTGCCGAAGTGACTGGGCTTCCGAGTTTGCTGTCGCTAAACAGGCAAAGGATTATAAAATCTAAAGTTAAAATATGTGTTCCCGTTCATCCAATGTCAATGTTTTGATAAAAGAAGGGGTGTTTATTTACTGGAAAAAGTCAGCGTTTTTATTTATATAAGGGTGCTTTTTTGGCCAGAAATCAGTGCTTTAGGTGTATTTTAAAATTTTGATAACGAGCGTATGCGCCCCCCTCTGTACCTGAGTGACCCCCCCCCCCCGGGTCTTTGACACCCATTCAAACTATTTATCATTCATTACCCATATGTTTATGAACCAGAGACCTGGACCATGTGTCTGTGTGAATAAGTTCGTCTATGACTGTAAATATATTATTAAACGAGGCCAATGTGTGCATGTCTACAAATGCCTAGTGCAAGTGACTAGTGCATTGGTTAAATAATCCGGTGCCTACGTCAACTATCTGGCTTTGGTCCGACCCCGGAGGTATTCTTAGTGAGTTGCAGTCGATATGTCGGTGATTGTTTGCCGTCTAAACCTTTAGCTCTGAGACCTGGGCGAGTTTTCTTTGGTTTGGTTTAGCCTCGTGTTCGACTGGGCGTTGTTCAGGACCATCAACGTTGATCAACGTGGTGGGAAAACGGAATCTGAACGGTATCAACGTTTACTTGCGATGACGATCTGAACGGGATACGTTGGATCAACGTTGATCAACGTTTATGATTTTGAACAAGGCCCACGTTGAACCCGAGGCTAAACCAAACCAAAGAAAACCCGCCCCTGAGGACAACAATGATCAGCAATTTTAACACCTGCATAGTCTATGATAGATCGTCACCCTGCCATCTGCATCAGACCCAAGATCAGCCCATTCAGTCGATCGATATATAACATCAGCAAAAAACGTTTCATGTTCTTTTGCTAAATCATCTAGGTATTATTGATAATCATCTGAACTCTACACAAATGACACATAACGTCTATGATAGATCGTTAGTCCTGCCCACTGCACCAGCCCCAAGATCAGCCAATTAAAGGCATTAATCGATGTCTAACATCAGAAAAACGTTTCACGTTCTATTGCTGATTAACTGAGATAAAATTTAAAACCACCTGAACTTTACACAAATGTAGCATTCCTTTAAAACAACACAGGACAATAATCTCAGGTCAAGTGAAAGGAAGAAGAGAGCTGACTCATAGTAGCCGTACTTTGATATTGCAGGGCGTGGTTCATCTTAGGATGAGAGTTCTAGACTTAGACTACCATGTGAATGAATAAAAAAAGGGTTAGTCTTTACTGACTATATTGTTATTGACTGGGGCAAACGTGAATACATAAAGTTGTGTGATGAGGGCAGTGCTTTCAATCGAAGACATTGAGACCCATTGGTGTGGTGGAGCGTAGTCTATGTATCCATAGTCTCTCATATTCTAGTCTAATTTCTAGGGATTCCTTTGAATCGGGGTCCTTCTGACCAAATTGTAGAACATGAAGTTTTACATTACCTAAACCATTGTGGTCTTCCGTATTAAAGTGTCGGCCGACACTGTGTGTGGAATTGTGTTGAGTGATGTATCGGAAGTGTTCACACATCCGTTCACTCAGTGTTCGTTTGGTGTGCCCAATGTATTGTTTGTGACACACCTGACAAGTAATACAATATATGATGTTATTGGTCTTACAGCTACAACACCTGATAGTGTTGTATTTGCGACCAGTGATGGGGCTTACGATTGAGCCCAAACAATCTAATTTGAGACAATATCTGCAGTTAGGTTTTTTGCAGATATTTCTCTTGTATGTTCTGGAGGGGTTGGTATTTGACACAACGTCTAGTGGATTAACCACTAGTGCTTTTACTAGGAGATCCCTAATGTTCTTGGGTCTCCTGAAACCTTGAGTGACTTTCCAGTCTAGGACTTCCCTCGTGCTCGAGGATTTGTCCAAGATGTCCCAATTACTTTTGACAATATCCCCTAGGATACGTCCACTGGGGTGATACGTGGTGATTAGAAATAGGTTGTCGTTTTGATCATCATCATCGACTGGTTGTTTTGGTTGTAATAGAGTGTTTCTATCTAGATGGTAGGCTCTGCTAAACGCTTCTTGTAGAATTTTGGATGGATATTGTGCCTTCAGAAAATGTTTAGTCATCTGTCGGGCATGGAAAACAAAGTCATCTGTGTCACTGCAGATCCTGCGTATCCTCAGGAACTGGCTATAGGGAATTGCTGATTTGCAATTTCTAGGGTGACATGACTTAAAACTTAAGTAGTTATGTGCGTCAGTAGGTTTTGTGTAGAGGCTGGTCGTGATTAGATGATTGTCATTATCTAAATTAACTGTGACATCAAGGAAGTGTACTTGTGTGTCTGAAATGTCTGTTTCAAATTTAATTGAAGGGACACATTGGTTTAAATGGACTTCAAAGTCCTTGAAGGCTGGTAGGCCATGTTGCCAGATGACAAAAATGTCATCTATAAATCGTACCCATAGTAACGGTTGTTGCCGGTAGGTATAAACAAACTTGGATTCAAACCATCCCATGTATGTGTTGGCAAAGGATGGTGCAACTTTAGTCCCCATGGCTGTACCTCCTATTTGTAGGAAGTGTCTGCCTGCGAAATCAAAATTGTTCATTTTGAGTACCTTATCTAAGAGAATCATTAGATTATCTGTAGAGGGTTTATCTAGGATAGATCTGTGATTGAGTAGAGTTTCTCTCGCTGCCTGAATGCCTTGGTCATTTGGTATATTGGTGTAAAGACTGGCCACATCAAGTGTGGCTACTAGACAATCATCAGGCAGGATGCCTAAGTCTAAAAGTCTTGAAAGGAAATGGGTAGTATCCCTTATATATGATGGTAGTGCTTTAACTGTCGGTTGTAAGAAAAAGTCAACTAGTTGTGAAATACGTTCGGTGGGGCACCCATTACCGGAGACAATAGGTCTCCCTGGTGGGTACTTCTTTTTCTTGTGTATCTTAGGTAACATATAGAATAAGGAAGTGCGTTCCTTATCTATGTGAAGGTAGTGATAACATTTATCATCTATTTCCTCTTGGTCTAAGAGGTCCTTTAGGAACATGTTAATGTTTTCAGTATGTTGGTGTGTCAGGTCTGACTCCGTTTCTACATAGAAGTTAATATCTGTTAACTGTCTAAGTCCTTCATTTATATAGTCGGAAACATTCATAACTACTACAGCGCCCCCTTTATCTGCCGGTTTAATGACAATATGTTTATTGGAGCCTAGGGATCTGATAGCATCTTTCTCTGCTTTTGTTAAATTTTGAAATTTAGTAGTAGGGACCTTATGAGTGAGTAGCTCATATTCATTCTGTCTACAGAAAATCTCTAAATTAACTATAGGAGGAGGCTTCCATTTAGAGGGCTCCTTAAATTTAGGGTCTTTAAATGCATCATCAGGTTGGTGATTTGCATTAGTCCCGGTAGGGTTAATTTTCTCTTCATCAACGGGTAAGTTGGAGAAGAATAGCTTTCGCTTGATCCTAGTGTGGAATTGGTCTAAATCTTCCCTGAGTAAACCGAAATTGGGTTCCCCTGGGGTGGGACAAAATTTCATCCCCTTGGATAAAATTGAAATTTCATCGTTAGATAAAGTGTGGTCAGATAGATTGACTACTAATGAATCATCAGAGATGCTGTTGTTACAGTTACTATTGAGATCCCCAAGCTCACAATCTCTTACCTTGTCCGTTGATATGGTAGGATTCAGGGATGCATGCATGCAGTGTTTGTAGTGTGCCAGATGTGGTATCACTTTAGTGGATGAAGTTAGATTGCTTAGAGACCTTGTCAGTGTTGAAGCAGGTTTGACTCGATTAAGAAGTAAGTAGTTTCTGGAAGGCATTTAAGAGAATAGGTATTATAATAATGGTTGTGTGTGATGTAGAAATAAGTACACAAACACAAAAGTACAAATAGGTGACTTTTTGTCACATCATATATGTAATCTGGTATAAAAGATACATGTGATGATGCTATGGCTCAGTGGTCACTGTCCATAGAGATCTCTGCATTTACATGGTGATAAGAGCTGGTGGTAGATGTACACCAGAATTATATGAATGTATGAGTTATAAAAATATAAATCTCTCTGTAATTCTTAGAAAAATTAGACTAAAAGTTACACTATGAACAACTAAAATTTAAAACCAATAAAACAATTAATACCCTATGTAATAGGGTATCGGACTAGAGTATTGCCCTTGTGCAATAAAGTGGGCAGGTCTATATCAGAACATAATAAATAAGTAAATAAATTAAGTTTGATGCAACGATTCAGTTATAAAGTTATAACGAAGTAAGGTCCAGGAGTGGAAACTCCAATCTGCTGGAAAAGTCAACTGACTTAAGAACAATTAACACAGGGCACTATGGTGCCAATAGTTACTTGTGGAGGCCGTCGTACGCCTCAGCAATCTTTCGGATCAGATCCGGGGTGAAAAGATTCGGGTCAAGTGCACCGGTGTCACCCCTGGGTTGTTGTTGTTGTTGTTGGTACTGCTTGGGCCTGGCCCCTTGGCCACCCCATGGATATCCTCCTGGCGCTTGTCCTCGTGGAGGGTAGTTTTGGTTCGTCTGTTGATGTTGTGGCTGTTGGGGAGGGCCATTCCCAAATCCGTAGTCTCGGTCTTGGTTGAAGTTTCCCCTCTTCGCTGGCCTGGATGAGGATCTGCCCCTCCTTCTGGATCGACTTCTGGATCTGCCTCTGCTGCGTTCTTGTTGGGGCCTTGCCTCATTCTGTCGGTCGACAGTTTGAGGGGGCTCCATCTGGTTGGGTAGCTCAACAGCGTTGTTGTAGCCATATTTCTTGGGGATAATTCCCCTCACCATAGACGCCAGTTCCTTGTCTGTGGCCTGATTTTCAGGCTGAGCAAGGTTCTGTTTGTACTTAGTAAGTTGCTCTTTGATGCTCATCTGTACTTTGAGTCTTGCATCAAAGAGCGCTCCCACAGAGAGGCGGTAACCCTCCTGGTTATCCCCAAAGATGGTACTGAGACTGGTACGGTCCACAGTGATCTTTGCTGTCTGGAATGTTGCCTCTTCGTGCAACATATCGGCGATTTTCAGTTGGAAATCCAGCGCTTGTTGTTTCATCATCCCAGCTATCTTGGTGGCGTGGGGATGAAGGTAGACTGGCATAGGTGCCACGAACAGTGCCCACGGAGCAACGATTCCGTTGTTCGTGAGGTCTGCGAGCATCTGGCTTCTGTGTTTGGCCCTGACTTCAGCAACCACACTGCTTCTTGTGGTGTTGTAGTAATCTTGTTCGATTTGGCTCATCCATGGTGTCCCAGGATCAACCTCCACGAGGACAAGCGCCAGGAGGATATCCATGGGGTGGCCAAGGGGCCAGGCCCAAGCAGTACCAACAACAACAACAACAACCCAGGGGTGACACCGGTGCACTTGACCCGAATCTTTTCACCCCGGATCTGATCCGAAAGATTGCTGAGGCGTACGACGGCCTCCACAAGTAACTATTGGCACCATAGTGCCCTGTGTTAATTGTTCTTAAGTCAGTTGACTTTTCCAGCAGATTGGAGTTTCCACTCCTGGACCTTACTTCGTTATAACTTTATAACTGAATCGTTGCATCAAACTTAATTTATTTACTTATTTATTATGTTCTGATATAGACCTGCCCACTTTATTGCACAAGGGCAATACTCTAGTCCGATACCCTATTACATAGGGTATTAATTGTTTTATTGGTTTTAAATTTTAGTTGTTCATAGTGTAACTTTTAGTCTAATTTTTCTAAGAATTACAGAGAGATTTATATTTTTATAACTCATACATTCATATAATTCTGGTGTACATCTACCACCAGCTCTTATCACCATGTAAATGCAGAGATCTCTATGGACAGTGACCACTGAGCCATAGCATCATCACATGTATCTTTTATACCAGATTACATATATGATGTGACAAAAAGTCACCTATTTGTACTTTTGTGTTTGTGTACTTATTTCTACATCACACACAACCATTATTATAATACCTATTCTCTTAAATGCCTTCCAGAAACTACTTACTTCTTAATCGAGTCAAACCTGCTTCAACACTGACAAGGTCTCTAAGCAATCTAACTTCATCCACTAAAGTGATACCACATCTGGCACACTACAAACACTGCATGCATGCATCCCTGAATCCTACCATATCAACGGACAAGGTAAGAGATTGTGAGCTTGGGGATCTCAATAGTAACTGTAACAACAGCATCTCTGATGATTCATTAGTAGTCAATCTATCTGACCACACTTTATCTAACGATGAAATTTCAATTTTATCCAAGGGGATGAAATTTTGTCCCACCCCAGGGGAACCCAATTTCGGTTTACTCAGGGAAGATTTAGACCAATTCCACACTAGGATCAAGCGAAAGCTATTCTTCTCCAACTTACCCGTTGATGAAGAGAAAATTAACCCTACCGGGACTAATGCAAATCACCAACCTGATGATGCATTTAAAGACCCTAAATTTAAGGAGCCCTCTAAATGGAAGCCTCCTCCTATAGTTAATTTAGAGATTTTCTGTAGACAGAATGAATATGAGCTACTCACTCATAAGGTCCCTACTACTAAATTTCAAAATTTAACAAAAGCAGAGAAAGATGCTATCAGATCCCTAGGCTCCAATAAACATATTGTCATTAAACCGGCAGATAAAGGGGGCGCTGTAGTAGTTATGAATGTTTCCGACTATATAAATGAAGGACTTAGACAGTTAACAGATATTAACTTCTATGTAGAAACGGAGTCAGACCTGACACACCAACATACTGAAAACATTAACATGTTCCTAAAGGACCTCTTAGACCAAGAGGAAATAGATGATAAATGTTATCACTACCTTCACATAGATAAGGAACGCACTTCCTTATTCTATATGTTACCTAAGATACACAAGAAAAAGAAGTACCCACCAGGGAGACCTATTGTCTCCGGTAATGGGTGCCCCACCGAACGTATTTCACAACTAGTTGACTTTTTCTTACAACCGACAGTTAAAGCACTACCATCATATATAAGGGATACTACCCATTTCCTTTCAAGACTTTTAGACTTAGGCATCCTGCCTGATGATTGTCTAGTAGCCACACTTGATGTGGCCAGTCTTTACACCAATATACCAAATGACCAAGGCATTCAGGCAGCGAGAGAAACTCTACTCAATCACAGATCTATCCTAGATAAACCCTCTACAGATAATCTAATGATTCTCTTAGATAAGGTACTCAAAATGAACAATTTTGATTTCGCAGGCAGACACTTCCTACAAATAGGAGGTACAGCCATGGGGACTAAAGTTGCACCATCCTTTGCCAACACATACATGGGATGGTTTGAATCCAAGTTTGTTTATACCTACCGGCAACAACCGTTACTATGGGTACGATTTATAGATGACATTTTTGTCATCTGGCAACATGGCCTACCAGCCTTCAAGGACTTTGAAGTCCATTTAAACCAATGTGTCCCTTCAATTAAATTTGAAACAGACATTTCAGACACACAAGTACACTTCCTTGATGTCACAGTTAATTTAGATAATGACAATCATCTAATCACGACCAGCCTCTACACAAAACCTACTGACGCACATAACTACTTAAGTTTTAAGTCATGTCACCCTAGAAATTGCAAATCAGCAATTCCCTATAGCCAGTTCCTGAGGATACGCAGGATCTGCAGTGACACAGATGACTTTGTTTTCCATGCCCGACAGATGACTAAACATTTTATGAAGGCACAATATCCATCCAAAATTCTACAAGAAGCGTTTAGCAGAGCCTACCATCTAGATAGAAACACTCTATTACAACCAAAACAACCAGTCGATGATGATGATCAAAACGACAACCTATTTCTAATCACCACGTATCACCCCAGTGGACGTATCCTAGGGGATATTGTCAAAAGTAATTGGGACATCTTGGACAAATCCTCGAGCACGAGGGAAGTCCTAGACTGGAAAGTCACTCAAGGTTTCAGGAGACCCAAGAACATTAGGGATCTCCTAGTAAAAGCACTAGTGGTTAATCCACTAGACGTTGTGTCAAATACCAACCCCTCCAGAACATACAAGAGAAATATCTGCAAAAAACCTAACTGCAGATATTGTCTCAAATTAGATTGTTCGGGCTCAATCGTAAGCCCCATCACTGGTCGCAAATACAACACTATCAGGTGTTGTAGCTGTAAGACCAATAACATCATATATTGTATTACTTGTCAGGTGTGTCACAAACAATACATTGGGCACACCAAACGAACACTGAGTGAACGGATGTGTGAACACTTCCGATACATCACTCAACACAATTCCACACACAGTGTCGGCCGACACTTTAATACGGAAGACCACAATGGTTTAGGTAATGTAAAACTTCATGTTCTACAATTTGGTCAGAAGGACCCCGATTCAAAGGAATCCCTAGAAATTAGACTAGAATATGAGAGACTATGGATACATAGACTACGCTCCACCACACCAATGGGTCTCAATGTCTTCGATTGAAAGCACTGCCCTCATCACACAACTTTATGTATTCACGTTTGCCCCAGTCAATAACTTTTTTACTTCACAAGAATACATTGAGTTGAGCTCAGAACAAGCAAAACATGCATTTTGTTCTTTTTCTTCCAGATGAGCGTCATGTTAACCACAAAGTCCTCTAGGACACCTGCGCAATAACACCAGGATTAATACCTGTGTGCTCCCTTCCTTATACTATAATGTTTAGAACTAATTCAAAAGCCATATATTTTCATACACTAGCGGCCGCCAAAGTGTCTATATCCACACATACATTTTTCGAACTAAATTACAATAGTCAATAACTTAGTCTTTTTCCCTTTTCTTGTCCCCCTCCTCTGATGATTAGTACTAACTATGAAACCGCATATGGATTGGTGAGATCACCGATCCAGAGGGCGCCACTTACTGGCACTCTCCAATCACATCCAACCATGGTAACAGATTTGTGTACCGGGAAGGAACGTGATTACCCATTATTGCGCACGGGGACGCTCATCTGTTGATTGACGAACTCTCGTCATTAGCGGTCAGGATATCTTTACAGCAACACCGGAAGAAATTTGATCCTAGTTCCACACCCCTGTCTTATTATCTTTACTGACTATATGTAATTATACAAAAGGAATCAAACGCCACATCTCTATATCTCTTTATAGAGGGACAGAAAAGAAACAGAAACACTGCATAAGTCAGAAAGCAATAATAAACTCAACCAAAAGGACGGAACTAAATACATTGTACACTTCAAATATATAAGTACACATATCATTAACAGCGTACGCCTATCTACAAACTTAAGCATATTGATCATCAAAATCTGGACTAATCGATAAATAATAGTCTCTGGTTTTTTTCTAGGACATGGTTTGATTAAAGACTGGTTGAGAAGTCATACCGATAGTCTAAATTATCCGTGTCCTTCTTCCCCATTGATTACGATATCTGTATAAAGACTACTAATATGGGTGCCTGCTATAGTCCATATTGAGACCATATGTTTATATCAACACATATCCGCCAATTTCCCTTGAAGAATAAGCATGATCTCATCATGTTTTCCAATACGTACACTCCTGATCTGTTTTGGATATTTCTTATCTAATCATGCACATAATTTAAAACATGTCGTGACTATCCATGGGTGTTTGTACAGCCAGGCACTGGCAGACGTCCGGTCGACTGATGTAGGAGTTGAATGTCTGTACTGTATCTAGGGGGTTCCCATTGTTAAGTTTCTTGCTCATTTTAAATCTAACTTTATACACACTGTACCAACCCAAGAATTATGTTTCAACCATGTTTTATCACCTTTGAGTTTTGTTTTCACTTATTTTCATTTGCTTTGGATTTGAGTCTGATTGTTTCCACCAGGCAAGGTACAGGCACTGAATTGGGCTTCCAACATTGCTTTTAACCATTGTCAATGTTAGGAGCTCAATATCAATCCTGTATTTGGATCCTGCCAATGCCTCTCACGATGTCCATTTTTTGAAAAGGAACAACCATCTACAACCAATAACTATTTTTCTTGATATTGGCTTTTAGTGAGATATTTTGATTTGAGCTTTAATTATTAATTTTGCTCATTTGATTAACTTTGACTTTTGTATATCCAGGCAAGGGCATGAGCATTTGGGACAAATTTGTTCGGACACCGGGCAAGATTAAAGATGGCAGCACCGGTGACGTGGCATGTGACAGCTATAACAATTATGCGCAGGATGTCCGAATTCTGCAGGAACTGGGAGTAAGTTGAATAAAAGAAAATATTTTAACCAATGTTTGTGTGCAGTGACCAAAAGCAGCCTGATTACATTAAGAAAATGCTTGTTGCTAAAGCATAATTAAGAGAATACTTAAAGGCGAAATATGAATTAGAACAAAACCTACAACCCTGCTTCAAACATTATGTAAAATCATCGTTTATTCTTATATTATTCCCAATAGTGGCATAGATCCAGATTATAATTGCTACAAAAACCCTCGAGTGTTAATGGGTTACTTGTGAAATACCACACCTATTCTAGCTGTCTTCCACCATCTGATTAACAAGCTACGTGGGTAATTAATATTTTTGGCTTATTTTTTTGACATGTTATCCATGGGTGTTTGTATAGCCAGGCACTGGCAGACGTCCGGTCGACTGATGTAGGAGTTGAATGTCTGTACTGTATATTTTTGTTTTGTAGGTTTCTAGTTATCGATTTTCCTTTTCTTGGCCGCGCATCATGCCGGATGGCACGAATGAAAGTGTTAGTAATGCCGGCGTCAATTACTATCACAAAGTTTTAGATGGCCTTCTGGCGAAAAATATAACGCCTCAGGTAAGCGCTATCATGCTAAAATCCTAAATAAAATCAATACGCAACTTTTAAACCTAAACAAATGGTCCTGACTGGAAACATTTCATTGAAATTACTTGCTATAAATCGTATTTCAAATACATCAACTGTAATGATGTTTGAATTAAATCATACATGTACATACTTTTAACTTTTAACTTTTTACTTTGATTTTTATATATATGAAACCATCTCAATCATGCAACTTAGAGGCATCTCATTTATCACTTACAATCCTATGGATGCAAGTGTTGTTGTTTTAATTATTATACCAGTACGTTTTTCAGTTAAGTTTTGTGGGAAGAGCTCACATTCCTAATGATAAATACATTTAGGGAATACTTGACCAAACAAAGTTTGACGGAACAACAAAAGACAGGAATTATCACCTGCTTACCAAAACAAGGAAAAGACAGAAGTTACATGAAAAATTGGAGACCAATCACATTATTAAATTCTACTTATAAAATATTTAGTGGTATTCTTGCAATTAGAATAAAAATGACACTAGACAGTATAATTCATAACGACCAAAAAGGATTTGTACAAAACAGATTTATTGGAGAAAATATAAGGTTAACACATGACATAATGACAGAATGCGAAATTCAAAATATACAGGGAATACTGATTCTGGTTGATTTTGAAAAAAGCGTTTGACACCCTAGACTGGCAATTTATACAAACAGTGTTTGAATTAAGCAATTATGGAGAAAAAATACTAAACTGGATAAGCATACTGCAGGATGGCTCTAAATCAATGGTCTCTCAAAATGGATTTTTCTCAGAACAAAAACATTTGGAAAGGGGGTGTAGACAGGGTGACCTTGTCTCACCTTACATTTTCGTAATATGTGCAGAAATTTTAGGAATTGCAATAAGGGAAAATAAACGAATAAAGGGGATTACAATTTTCAGACGTGAACATAAAATTTCACAATATGCCGACGACACCACCCTTTTAACTAAGAATTGTAAAAATAATCTTAATAGGGTACTGGATACCCTTAAATTCTTCCATAAAGTCTCAGGTCTAAAAGTCAACATAGAAAAAACTAAGGTAGTACAGCTTGGAGCTTTAGGGGACGGCAGGATGATAAATTTGGACAATGAAAAATTGGAACTGACTGATGAGTTTACACTACTGGGCGTACAATTTGATAAAAGAGAACTTAATAAAATCACCGATGAAAATTGCAAACTGAAATTTCCAAAAATGAAAAAAGCTTTAAGACAATGGAAAAGAAGAAGATTGACTGTTAATGGTAAAATTTCTGTTTTTAAGAGTTTAGTATCCAGTATGATCACTCACATCCTGCTGTCCCTACCAAACCCCTCCCAAACATTCATGGAAGAATATGAAAAAATGTTAAAAGACTTTTTGTGGGGAGGAAAGCCAGCAAAATATAGAAAAGAAATTTTGGAATATCCACAAGATTTAGGTGGCTTACAATTACATAACTTAGAAACGTTTTCCTCATCTCTTAAAACCACCTGGTTGAGGAGAATAATATTGACAGATAGTGGTTGGACCTCATTTGCCTTGGCCTATGAAATAGATAAATGCTGGATATTTGGAAATAATTTCTTGAAGACAAAAAGAAACACTATAATCAATCCATTTTGGAAAGATGTAGTGCAATCAATTATTAATTTGAAAATGGAAAGTTAACCGATTACAGACCTGGACTATTTGACTTGGCCACTATGGTATGATGAGGTTATAAAATTACCATTAATAAAAAAAACTACAAAGGAGAAATGTTTGTATGGTTGCAGACCTGATAGGATTAAATTGGGAAATCATGTCTAAAGAAGAAATAGAGATTTCAAAGAGAGTTAATTTAAATTTTCTTGAATACCTATCTATTAAACAGAGTATCAAAGAATTTATAAAAATGCAACAAAAAAAAGACTTAATATAGGTCCATATAGACCACATATGTTGAATATAGTGTTCTCACAGAAAAAGGGATGTCAAAATATATATAGATTAACAGGTCAATATAATACAAAAATTCTACAAGAAATATCCCAAAAATGGGAGCTAGATCTTTTATTGAATATTGAGACTAATGAAGTACAAAGCTCAATTAAATTATTCAAAAAATCAACCAGAAATATGTATCTATGGGACATTTAATACAAAGTGTGGCATGAAAGAGTGACAACAAATTCAAGACTGTATCAAATGAATATAAAAGACACCGAAAGTTGTGAATACTGTCAACAAAGAGAAACAAATGTGCATGCCTTTATTTTGTGTGAAAGAACCCAAGATTTCTGGAGAGAGATTTCACGTTTTTTAATAAGATTAGGTTATAGGAATTTTAGACTTGAGCACAAAATATTGATATTTGGAGACGCAGAAATGGATTACTATTTAATTTGATATTAACCATATGTAAAAAAGTTATATACCAATGCAGAGGGAAGAGAAACCCTTACTCTGTGAGACACTTTGAGACAATGCTTGAAATAGAAAGAGAGTCAGAAGAAACATATGCTCTTAATAATGATAATATAGAGACATATGAGAAGAAATGGGAGATGTATTTAACAGAGTAGTAATTCTTTCAAAATAGTTTATTTTTACATCATACAAAATACATAAGTAAAATAACACACTGGCAATTTATGTGATGTCATGATTTTATAATTCTTTATAGCTTTTTCTTTTTTTTACAAAAGTCCTCCAAGTGTGTCTATGTGTGTGGAATAGGAGGCAAGTATCATATTGTAATACTATAGATAATACTGAGATATATGTGATACTGTACTTATGCCTTAAATGTTTGTAACCACTTTTTATGTTATTATAATAGAAAATAAAATAAACGAAGTATGGGTTATCCAAAGTTCATAAAAGAGAAAAAAAAGTTTTGTGTGAGAATGAATAAAGTTTTAAGTGGAAGCACCGGTGACAGAGACTGTTTTCTCTACGCTAGGTGACGCTGTACCACTGGGATCTGCCACAGGCTTTGGAGGAATATGGCGGATGGTTGAATGAATCGACGACTTTCCATTTCGAGGAGTTTTGCAAATTCTGTTTTAGGGAATACGGAACAAAGGTATAGCAATATAAATTTATGTTCGTTTTTATTTTAGACAATGATGTTCTGAAATCGCGTGAATGAATATTTGAAAAAGCGAATCCAAAATGGAAAGTTTACTTACTTCCATAATTGGATTTATGAAATACTGGTACATGCATACCAGTCTTTAGAAAATGTTAATCTTGTCTAAAATCAACTTTGATTGAATTGATTAAAATATTTATTTTTTCTTAAGTGAAAAACATTTCCCTTTAAATAGAAACTATTTTCTTCAAACCATTTATGCCTGCACTGCCAAAACATCCGACTGCTGTTTACTAGAATTAAACCCACAACTATTTTAAAGATAGTTTGTGAAGCAATGGTTCATTCCAAAACTATTGTCAAATGTATCATAGTTCAAAAAGATGATTTTTAAAGAAGAACTCTTCAGCATAAAAGGGTTATAGGAAAATTACATTTTGTAAAAAAAAATGCATGAATGCAATTCCGATATAAGCGCATAGTATACAGGATAGGAGTCCTAATCTCTTTCGCTCAAGAATGATGCCCTCTGATTTGTCCTTAATATATTGCATTCTTCAGGTGAAGTTCTGGATAACAATAAATGAGCCGCTTATTGTTGCCAACAATGGCTACGGCCAGGGAAGCCACGCCCCAGGCATTGTTGACCCTAATGGGACTTACGTATACGCTGTCGGCCATAACCTGTTGTTGGCGCATGCGCGAGCCTGGCATGCGTACAACAACGGCTTCCGGGATGAACAAAAAGGTATGACATTTGGGCGACAATTATGTTTCAAATAAGATAATGATGAAGGATTGACTACAACAGTGGAATAGAATCACCAGTTCATAATTTAGTGAGTCAATATATTCTTAAGTCTTTTAAAGGCGAATAAACCATCAGAATGATTTAGGTTCAAAATGAGCTTATACATGTCGCCTTTCAAATAAGACCTCCCTCAAACATGCATTTGTTTTCTAATTTATGTACAGTGCCGACATTTACCTCTGCACTAAATACATGAGCCGCCCGGGCGTAATACACGACCGCGCATCTGATTGCCACCCAGTTACCTGGGCATGCATGTAAGGCCTCACAACTGGAAGTAGCTCTGATTCGCAAGCTACGTGGGTCTTTAATGGGCTTTGCTTTTTTCTTCGGCATGTTGTCCCTGGGTGTTTGTACAACAAGGCACTGGCAGACGTCCGGTCGACTGGTGCATGAATTAAATGTGTGTTCTGTAGAATCAACAAGGTAGAACACACCAATACATACATTGCAATAAATACTCTTTATCCAGTAGTTCGTCGATGGGGCAATACTGACATCCCAAAAGCTCATGGCCCTCGCGTGTTTTGACGAGATTGTGCGTGTTTTGACGAGTTTGTGCGTGTTTTGACGAGATTGTGCGTGTTTTGACGAGATTGTGCGAGATTTGACGAGATTGTGCGTGATTTCAGGCAAGATTGGTATTACCCTGAACGGCGGCTGGGCAGAACCCAAGACAGACAGACAGGTAGACAAGGATGCGGCGGAAAGAGCTCTGCAGTTCGACTTCGGTTGGTACGCTCACCCAATATGGTACGTACATTTCAATATTCACACTGTCAACTGTACCAACACTATCCTACAAGTACAGTGCATTTAGACCCATTTTCCCTTTTCTTTTTCTACTACTAACTTTCAATTCTTATTGTTTTTGTTGTGTCCGGTATACTATACTTGAGATCGGACTTATCTAGACATTCTGCATTTTAAATGCTTTGTATTTTTGTTTACCTTCTTGGTTTACGTTTGCAATCTAACTGTATTATTTCTTTCATATATTATTTGTATTGTATATTTTATGCATCGACATAGTCAATAGATATACAAACATACACAGGTAGTAGGAAAACACATATGAGATAGTAATGTGGGTAAACATAGAGATTTTAGTGTACAACGTTTACCGGTAGTCATTTCTGTACTTATGTACACGGAGAAACTCTAAATTTCTCCCCTCATGGGATCACTGAGAGAAAAAGGAGGACAGCATCCTATTCTTGAAGTGTATTACTTTCATATAAGCTGATATGTTTTTGAGGCTTTAGTTCCCCTTTAATTCTGTAGAATGACTAATTTTCCATGTAACAATTTTGCCTAATTTTCCATTTAATTTGGGTGTTTTCGTTTCTAATATTTCCGAAGAGAGGGGGTTTATGTAGATTTTAAAATTCAGCATACTTAAGAGTAGATATTAATGGGTAAGGACATGAATTTTTTCGTGTCCGGACATGTACTGTATTGTTTTTTCCAGTGTTGTTTATTCCCGATTTAAAGCATTCGGGAAAAAACGGGAAAATAAAACTAACGGAAAAATTAGCCATTCTACTGCATTCACTATGTACCGCAATTTTTCGATTTTTTTGCCTCCCTCTCCCTCTTACTCTCAGAGGAACCTATTGCTATTATGCTACCTCTCCCCTCTTACTACTCTCAGAGGAACCAGTTGTTATTATGTTACCTCTCCCCTTAACCAACTCCCTGAGGAACCTAACATAAGTATCTGTTGCCTCTCCCCTTAACTAACTTCCAGAGAAACCTCACATATTTGCGCTTTTGATTCAGGATGGGGGATTATCCAGAACAGATGAAAACTCAAATAGCAGAGAAAAGTCGACGCCAAGGGTTCAAAGAGTCCCGGCTGCCGGAGTTCACAGCAGGACAAAAAACACTAATTAAAGGTAAAGGCACTTTATCTCTTGTGGATTCAGCACACTGAACGTTTACACCAGTTTACATACTAAGGTCTGGGCCTAATTAGATGTAATATACCAGTTTACCTTCTATAACCTCAGCACACCAGACGTTTATACAAGTTTACATACTAAGGCCTGGGCCTAATGAGATGTGATACCAGTTTAGCTCCTATGGCCTCAGCACACTGACAGGTTATACCAGTTTACATACTAAGGTCTGGGCCTAATTAGATGTAATATATCAGTTTACCTTCTATAACCTCAGCACACCAGACGTTTATACAAGTTTACATACTAAGGCCTGGGCCTAATGAGATGTGACACCAGTTTACCTCCTATGGCCTCAGCACACTGAACGTTTATACCAGTTTACATACTAAGGCCTGGGCCTAATGAGATGTGATGCCAGTTTACCTCCTATGGCCTCAGCACATTGAAAGTTTATACCAGTTTACATACCAAGGCCTGGGCCTAATGAGATGTGATACCAGTTTACCTCCTACGGCCTCAGTACACTAAACTTTTATCCCAATGTACGTACTAAGGCCTGGGCCTAATGAGGTGTGATGCCAGTTTACCTCCTTATGGCATCTACACTGAGCCATACTACCAGTTTACCTCCTATGGCTTCAACACACCTAACTGTCCACTACTTTATCTCGTAAGTTCTTAGTCTTATGGCTTTAGCACACTTGGTTGTGATACCAGTCTACCTGCTTTGGCCTCAGCACATTTCAGCACTTATTTCCCTGGAAATTCTTGTCGAAAATCAGGAAAAGGTTATCAACTTCTCTAAATAATATAACCTTGGAACTGTCGAAAATGTTATCATTTGATATCAAAAGCGCGTGTTTAAAGGAACCACATTCTGGTGAAATTTGATGTAGAGAAAAGAGCCAATAACGTTTACTGTTTGTATGGTGGCCTATGTAGGCTCTGTAGTAGTTGGGATCTTACTCTGCTCAGTTAAAAACTAGATAGTTACAATTGGTCTGATTATTAGAAAGCGGGTATAGGATTTAACATATGTATGATAATGAAACTTTAATTAACCATATAAGACACCTTAGCCTTCAAGGAGCACTCAATAATGGTTGAATATATATATATATATATATATATATATATATATATATATATATATATATATATATATATATATATATATATATATATATATATATATATATATATATATATATTCCCCAGGATGTTAAAAACGTAGAGCGAATGAAGGCCACCTTGAAAATGGATGTAGGCTCATATGGATATCGTGTAGAATGTAAATAGGCTCCAAACTCCAACTCCCTAAAACAATGATAATATAAAATAAACCACTGTCACTAAATAAACCATTGTATAGGCCTATTATTTCATTATCAATAACGTCAAAGCATTGCTATATAGATGATGTATGATAACGAATAGACATATTGAACATTCTGACATATTAAACGTTACATTCTATATTTTCAGGAACCTCTGACTTCTATGGGATCAACTTTTATTCTGCGAACCTGATTTCTCACTTAAGACAAGATTCCGGAAAGCCCAGCTATGATAATGACAAAGATATCAAGTCAGAGGCTGATCCAAGCTGGCCAAAGTGAGTAGAGTCATAAAAAGCCGACATCTAATTCCTGCACTAATTGCGTGGGCATCAAGGGCATAACACACGACCGCACGCTCGATTGCCACCCAGTTTACTGGGCATGGTTGCATGGATGACTTCACAATTTAATGTATCTTTGATTCGCAAGCTGCGTGGGCCATCCAGGTGCTTGGCTTACCTTTTTTAGACAAGTTGTCAATGGGTGTTTGTACATTCAGGCACTGGCAGACGTCCGGTCGACTGATGCAGGTATTAAATGTCTGTACCGTATGGTCTACTATGATGGGTTGCCTAACCCATCATGGTGAGAGCAGAAAGGTCAAAGGTCACACCACAAGACACAATTATGGAACCTTGGCGTATTCAACAGTTACCCATTTGCCCACTTGATTCACAGGGTACGTGGGGAAGTTGGCAGTGACTTGGGTTAGTCGATGGGGTTCCATGAGTACTCCGGGTACTCTCGATTTAGCCTACTACAACAGTAAAATTAAATACTAACGAGATTCCAAAATACGAACACATGCCTGGTCTTATTGTTCCAGAGTATTGTTAGTATTTGTTACTATGTTTGAGCATTCTAACCGCACATCAGGCTCCCACATACATACGTTTGAAAACTTTAGTCAGATCTTGCAAAAAAATGCCAAGAAAATAGTGTCTCAGATGCAATTTGATGGGTCCCGACATGTTTTGTACTTGATTTCCCTCGTAGTCGTAATTCCATTTTAGAAGTTGTTCTATCATTTCCTGAACCTATCTTTGAAAGGTGAGTCTTGGCTATCTGGGTGTAATGAATGAAAGGATGAGGGTTTAAAGACACACCGTCACAGAGCCAGTAAGTGCCATAACATATTACCAAAAAGTGCTCCTTTGTCATTGTTGCGGAACAATAACAGAGCATACTAATTTAGGTAATCGAAGAAAAAAAGAGGGAAAATGAGGACAGAGCCTTCAGATCCAAAGTGGACTTATGGATGTTTTAGATACATGATATCCATAGACAGATCCACACACCCCCCTTCTGTTATAAAGCGAGCAGGGTCCCACACCTGTTTAGGGTTACCCGTGTGCCAGAAACGAGTCCATAACATTTCAAGAGCAAGCCAAGAGGGATGCAATCTGGTTGTTTTAACCAGTCTACTCAGAAATTAAGGAAGTACTTTGTAGCACATGATATATTATGTTTTCAATTTTCTCAGGTCGGGCTCTGATTGGCTGAGAGTAACGCCTTTTGGCATGCGCAGGATTCTGGCCTGGATAAAGAAGACTTACCGTAACCCGGATGTTTACATCACTGAGAATGGCGTTTCAGACAATCATGGGAGTCTTAAGGATAAGGACAGAGTCCATTACTTCAAGTACTACATCAACAACGTGCTACAAGGTATATCGATATCAATCGCTATTAATTTATTTACATCCATAAAAAATACTGGCACTTATGAAAGTAGTATGTCCTTTTTGTATATTTTATAAAGATCTATTTTAAGTTAGTTCTGTCGAGTTTAACAGCGTTTCCTCAGAATTTGGAGTATTTCATGCGTATTTCTTCTAAGGCAAGTAAGTCTATGATGCCATTATTAGAATTAATGGTATATAACCATCGGTTTATATCAGTTATACATAGGTCTGAGACAATTTGGTTTACGTGTATAAAGTTGTGATGACATAATGAATTATAAGGACTCAACAGTTATAATGTCTCATGTACTCCTGCGGTACCAGAATTGAAAATTCTTAATACGTCAGAAAAAACTGTCAAGAAGTAAAGGTACCTTAATGAGAGATTTGTAGGAACCAAATAACTGACATCCGCAGTAAAATTTTTAAGCCTTGGATATCATGTGTTAACTAAAATGTTTGGTAATCCATACATAATAATTTGCCGATACATGATACTATACATACTTCTCAACACCAATTAGAATCATCATCGAAGTTTAAATTTAGATTTCATATACACACACACACACACACACACACACACACACACACACACACACACACACACATATATATATATATATATATATATATATATATATATATATATATATATATATATATATATACATACATACATACATACATACATACATACATACATACATACATACATACATACATACATACATACATACATACATACATACATACATACATACATACATACATACATACATACATACATACATACATACATACATACATACATACATACATACATACATATATATATATATATATATATATATATATATATATATATATATTAGTCTTACAGAGTTCATAATATCGGATAATATTTTCAGCTATCAACCTGGATGAATGTAATGTAAAGGGCTACTTTGCCTGGTCGCTGATGGATAACTTTGAATGGATGATGGGCTACACAGAAAAGTTTGGAATTTACCATGTGGACTTCAATAACGCTGCGAGACCAAGAACTGCAAAGGATTCCGCTAAATATCTACAACAACTCATTAAAGACAATGGCTTTAAAAGCGGATTTGCTGTCCGCCAATATGACGTCACCACAATAATCATCTCATTCCTTGTTATCTACTTTAACATGTAATTGTCCTTTGGGCAAACCTCACGAAAATATAGGGAAATAAACCTGTCAGTTGTTTTATCCTAATGAAATTATTACCATTATAATTTCAAAATCGTTAATCATGTAGATATTGGTATAAGTGCGACTGAGACGTACCACCTTTCACTCAAAGTGAAACACCTTAATACTAACACTGCTTTGTCCATTATGGTCGCTGGTTATGTTTTGCCAATGTATGGATGTTCTGTATTGTACTGTATTGTATAGGTATTGTATCAAGGAAATATGTGGCACACTAAAATACATTCCCACATATTTCACTAAAGAAAACAATACTTTACGTATACAGTGTTAACCTTCAATGAACTGCCTACTCACTTCGGCTCTGTTAAGACCAAATCATGTCTAGTCTATTTTTAACTGAATATTTGGTCATGGTGAGAGGCGGTGAGAGCTTAACTGATTGACAAACATCTTAGGAGCATATGCTACAAAGCACTATATCTCTAAAGAAGAACATTGTGTATTTATTCCCCTTTGAGATTGAAATTTGAATAAAATCAAACAAACATTCGTTAATATTTTTCAAGAAGATGAATTCCATTATTCACTTAACTGAGTACTTTCAAGAAATAAACTATGCACACAACTTCTTCGAAATCTACACAGTGTTGAAATTGGATGCTTTGATCGTTAGTCTTTATATTGCATGGGCACGAGAAAAATATGTGTTAAAGATAGGAAGAAGTGATAATCACAATGTCTGAATGAGGTCGACTGAATAGTGAATACTATAAATTATTTTCATTTCTTCGTTGTAAATACTGTGAATCATTTTCCGAATCTGAATAAAGTGTTAAATTACTATTGTTGCTGTTATTAAACTGTAGTTAGTCGGGTTGATATCAAGTGAATGACTAGGAATAAATTATGACCTAGATAACATAAATGACATAAAGGTTATACATAATTAACAAACTACCAGTAATCATAGCGGACTAGGCCAACTTCAATTATTTAAACGTGTTAAGGTTTGTATAGCTTAGTTAAGTTTTAAGCAACATTCATCACTGATCTAGCATATTACGTAACCTTTCTATTGAATCCTCTGAAAATGCAAGGTTTTTCATGTTCATTTTGATTTTAAAAAATGAATCTTCTTTGGGTGACCATTTGAGTTAAAGAAATCGGCGATTCTAAATGAACACAACAGTGTTAGCCATTCAATCTGAATTGATATTTATACCTGCACACGCTCTGAAAAGCCAAACATACTTTGAGTCAGTTGCACCCACAGGTCCTGACGCAATCTTTGGTACAAATCTAACTGATGTCCGAGCAACTATTATTTTATTTTGAAAAACAATTGCCTCGCCCAAGTTGTGTTTAGGATTTAAGTCTAGGACCAATGATGCAACCTGCCCGAGATGGTAGGTGCTGCCACCTAACGCTACATGGGTAGAATGAACTAGGTACAATTACACACAAAACATATTAAGCCTGTATCCACAAAATAGAGAAATTAACGGAACTTTACACAGAAGAACCTCCACGTGTTTTATCACCTGACACATCCATATTTCTGGGTGTTAATCTACAAGAACACAAGTAAAGATTATGTTGTACCGGGTGATCTGAGACTCAAACTAATTTTTATGGCTGAAACCATATTGGCCTAAGCACTAAGCAAGACCTAGATACAACTTTTTTATATCAGTCAAGGCTAGTTTTAACATCATGTTTTGTAGTAGATCATCATGGAGACATGTAGTAGTCTGCAGAA
This sequence comes from Maea johnstoni, assembly GCA_963942565.1. Classification (NCBI taxonomy): domain Eukaryota; kingdom Metazoa; phylum Annelida; class Polychaeta; order Spionida; family Magelonidae; genus Maea; species Maea johnstoni. The sequence goes on along the minus strand of OZ012691.1, from coordinate 4,694,082 downwards.
GGAAGAGTTCGCATCTGAATGTAAATGGTTTATCATAAACAGTATTAGAGCCTGTTATAAGAGTGACTGTAAGACAAATCCGAACTTCAATACCAGCACAAATTCATCAGTTTCAGAACCTTGCCCTCCAACTGTCTGTGATGTATTGCTTTTTTTTTGTACCCATGAGGTCATCCACTACACAGGCTAAAAATTGACGGGTACAAACGGGCCCGTTATTTTGACGGGACCGTGACGGACTCGTGACGGGCCTTGTTACGGGCTCAGAACTCGTTATGACAGGCCCGTAGGCGTAACAGGCTCGTTATAACGGGCCCATTACGGGTCCGTTACGAGAGTGTTACGGGCCCGTTATGACAGACCCATAAAAATAATGGGACCGTTACGGGTTTTCAAGCCGTGAAATGTCGATATATTGAGGTATCAAAAAAACGGGCCCGTAACGGTCCGGATACGGAGCAGTACGGCCCGTCAACTTTTACCTGTCATTAATGTGGTAAGGTAGATACTGTATAGACAAGCGTCAAATCTCCTAAATGAACAATACTGATATTAATAATGCATACATTTTGATATGAGTTGGTTGAAGTTGCAACTTATATGAGGAAGCTTATTCCATAACAAAAATTTATGGTCATAGTCTAAGTAATCTAAATGCTAATTATCTCATAGTAGGTAAAGATTGAGAACACCATAGCACAAAGGGTTCTTGGAATAGTAGAGAATGAGACCATTCAACAAATCATATATCACCACTAATAATTAAAACAAAAACGTTACATGTGCATAATAGACTATAAGAGAAAAACAGAATTGTTCATGTTAAGGAAAAACCTAATACAAAACATTTTTTTTATAATTTATTGTTCCATATATATATACATATAATACAGCACAGTAATATTTCATAATGTGGCTTTGTATAGCTTTTAAATTGATATATATGCAATTATAGAGGTATACTATATACACAATATCTCGTAGGTTTTACAGCCTTATAAGTTTTTCAAGTCGTTGTAAATTGCAGACCCTTTGCCAATTGATTTTTCCTGATTTTCATGGATAGTGCCTAAGTATTTATCCAAGTCCATATGGCTTTTGATGGATACTCAAAGGAGTATACACAATAAATGATTTACTTCAAACGAATGGGAAATTATTAAGTCAAATTGATTTTGAACAAAAATTTCAAGTACAGACTAATTTCCTAGAATATGGTGCTGTGACACTAAAGGTAAATGCTTTCCTACAGTCAAGAGAGACTCCTCTCCACAGCCATATAATACCAAACAACTGTTTATTAAACGTCATATTGCAAAAAGACACCAAAGGAGTATCAACAATCTATAAAATGCTATTGAGTAAAAACAACTCAATCGTTGAAAATGCATGTTTGAAGTGGAACTCAAAGGTGGGCAATATAACAGAAAGCTATGACTTTAAAAAATCATTTTCAAATATCAGTATGTTTGACGATATATTTCTAAGATACATTCAGTTTAGAACTTTACACCGAAGATTTTTCACCAACAATATTCTCTTTAAAATGAGAATCAAGGACTCTCCACTGTGTAATTTCTGTAATGAACATGAAGACTCCAATGAACATATGCTCATTGAATGTGATAAGGTTAAATCCTTGTGGCTAGAAGTGGAACGTTGGATTTCAGAGATAGGGGTGGTTAACTATCTCATTAATGACAGAATTATAATTTTGGGTGAACTCCAAAAAGCACATTGGATAAATGCAGTAATTCTATTAACAAAAAAGACAATTTTTAATGCCAGAGTAAACATCACCAATCCAACATTGGATAGTATTAAAAACCAGGTGAAAAACCTTTATAGATATGAAAAATACAAATACACATTGTGTGATAGAGAGGACAAACTTGAACAAAACTGGGGTATCTTGCTGGATTATTTTGAAGAATAACAAGATACAATATATTTTAAGTATCTATTATACTGTTTGATACAATATTCTTGTCATATATATACATTCCCTTATACTGCAAACCTGATATATTTGTAAATTGTAGGATGACTTATGCATAGCCGTGATTGCCCAGCACGCAGGAAAATAAAAATGTTTGAAAAATAAAAAAGTCCATATGGCTTTTGATAATTCTTTTCAATTTCGGGAGACTTAAGTTATTCGCATTCCATTTACGTTTATAGATTTCATGTTTTGTAATCAGTATAATGCGATTTATAGTGATCTCATTTTTTGTATTTCCTAATAGAATGGAATATTTATCCAGATGTACCGCAGAATTGACTCTATTACCAAGCCATCTAGATATCTCATGCCACAGGTTTTGGGCAGTATGGCACTCAAAAAAGAGATGAGAAATGGTTTCGGTATCGTCACAGTTATCACATTTATCAGTCTTTAATGCCAAACAGATGTAGTTTTTTGTTAGTGACAAGTGATCTGTGCAAGATCTGATATTGGAAGTAGTGTATTCTGGCATTCAACTTGCACTTTGTAGGTATATTGTAAAGTTGTTTCCAATCTGCTTGACATATGATATCTGGTTCCATTTCTCTTGACCTTAAGGAATGACTTTTTAGCACTCATAGCCCATACTTCCCTGAGTCTTTTGGTACCCTTTTTTCATAAATAAGCCATTTCATAGCTGAAGGCATAGGTAGATTGATGTCTTATTGGTATAGTTATATACAAAACGTATTTTCGTTGCTGCAAATTCTCCCAAACATCTTAATCATTATTCATATCGTTTTCTTTCAAATTCAGATACATTTTGACCTTATAAAACGTCTACATTTGCATTTGAAATTTCGTTTTTGGCACTTTTTCTGCATTTTTGCAACTAAGTAAAAAGGCAGTAATAACTGGTGGAGGAAAATGTTCCACCTGGCAAAAACCACCGTCTAACCCCAAGTCACTGGAAACTTTCTCACATGCCTCGGGTGAGATTCAAACCAGGAAAGTGGTGAGGCAGCTAGCAGTTTGTGGCAATGCCTCAGACCACAAAGCCATACCATCAGGGCAGGTCCTCTACATTCTGCATAACCTATGGCAGTATCAAAATGCCCTCAATATGGTCGATTTGCGATGTCCAAACTTCGGATTGTGTTCACATGTTATTGCCAAAGTAAAAACAGCATTTAGCTATTTAGATTTAAAATAGAATTCACATTGACGCTATTGGCGGACATCCAAAAGTTCAGAGCGACACTTATACCTTGATTTCAATCAAGTGGTAATAGCGGTTGAAAGGGGTAATTTTGATCAACACTGATAAGCCGAGAGAGTCAAGTTGGCACAGGAGGTATACATTAGATGTTATCTCATCTGGGCTTTTCATGAGAAAAGTCAACAATCAGCCACTAGAAATTACCAATTACAATTTACCTTGACAAACCCTTATTGGAATACGAACATAAAAAATGACTTCCGTTTATTTATCTGATACTAACCCCTATCAGCATATAGTATAGGAAAAATATCACGTTTGCTCATTGATGTCAAAGATTTGACAATCTGAAATCTTTTGAAATTATTTTCAAAACTTATATTTATGATCAAGCCTGATTGGTAAATACTACCAAATTCAAACATTGTTTAATTTACGGGATTTTGAGTAACTCATTTGTAATTAGATAACGCTTCTGAAGCCAGTCGAGCAAGACTGGTTCTATCAAATTTGTCACCTGCAGTTCGTGGAAAAGACTCCATTATCAGAAAATGTTCAGGCACCTTTTGTGGTTCCTTTAAAAGTTCTGGTGGAGTGTATGCCTTCAGGTCACTTGCTTTGAGGGGACCAGGATATTTGGGAATGATGCAGGCACAAAGTTCTGGTTCACCTTTGTTTACAACAGACACTATTTGAATTTGAGCTATTTGGGGGTGGTTAGAGTAAAATGATTCTATCACTGAAGGGTAGATCAAATTATCGCCATGCTTTATAACCTCATCTTTCCTGCCAATGAAAGTAAGGAAACCTCTCTCATTTAAGTATCCAAGGTCACCAGTTTTGAACCATCCACCTTCTGCCTTGGCTTTCATCGTCTTTTCTTGGTCTCCAATGTAGCACAGTTCTGCTGTGCGATAACTTCTTGCAAATATCTCACCAATTGTACCACAAGGAACCACATTCTCCTGGTCATCTACTATTTTCAATTCAACATGAGGAAGGGGAGTCCCCACATTATTGATACATTGCTCTGGTGTCCATGTGTATCTCTGGCCCGTAATACTGATCTCAGTGGTGCCATACCCACAGATAAGAGATTGGAAAACTGTCCCTAGTTTGTAAATGTCACCACCATCCATTCTTTGTCCACCCCACACGCCACTTTTCATTGTTTGAAAATTCAAAGTACCTTCCTCACTCCTCCTTAATATCTCATACAAGAGAAAGGGAAAGAAAACTCCACTGTCACATTTTTCAATTTCCATGACCTTGATGAAGAAATCAAGTGGGTTGATTTTCTGAATTGTTGGAAAGGGAGGACAAACAATAAGTTTGCATCCTCTAATGAGGCAGCCCACCATAACCCCAGTGCCTGAACGATGGCTCAATGGTCTTTCATTGAAAACACACGAGTTCTCATTCCAATTGTATGATTGAAATAAAGCTGTGTAATTGTTCAATAAATTGTGATGACTCCAAGGAACACCCTTTGGAATGCCAGTTGTTCCTGATGTCAGAAATATGACTAAATTAGACTCAAAAGTTATTTGGGAAGCAACGTTATCTACAATTGTTGGATCATAGTCAATTGGACGTATAAGAAGCTCACGAAAATCTACAGAGGCTTCCACTTTAGGAAAAGTGATGGTGAACTTTATCTCTGGCTTCTTAATTATATTCTTGAAGACATCAAAATATTGGCTCTCTTCATTGCTTGTAAGGATCAACCCTTTAACCCTATGTTTCATCATGATAGCTTCTAATGATAACCTGTCGGACTTTAACATGGCAGCCAAGGTGGCTAGTGATAGCAACATTGGCACACCCCCAGCGCGAATCACACCCAAGAAGCTAACTGGATATTCAAAACTATTTGGCATTGCTATTGCAATGTGATCACCAGGAGACAATCCCAATTTAATCAATGAAAAGGCAAAAGTTTCAGAATGTTCTTTGAGCTGCCTGTAAGTGTACACTTTTCTTTGCTGTCCGGGGCTCAGGAAAACGAAGGCTTCCTTGTCTGGGGATTCTTTTACTCTTTCATCTAAAACTGCCAAGAGGGTCGTAGCTACAAGTGGGTTGCTTGTTGTGCCATGTACATAACTTAAGCAAGTGCGATCGTCCATATCCTAAAATGTAAACATGGAGAATTCCAATCAATGTTTGATCACTCCCTTTTTTATCATAGATGAATGATAAATAAAATTAGGATATTCATTTACTACAGATAGTGGTAAAAATATAGCCAAATGTTAAGCTTGTTAAGATTCCTACACAGAAAAAGTATCTTTCTTAGGCATTTTGTATTGAATTTTCTTATATAATGGTAATATAAAACTAACTAGAGATAATCACCTCAATCATTAGATTTCTTATAATGAAACTAGGAACTGTCAAATATCAAAGTTCAGGAATGGGCCCCGAAGGGGTCAGTTGATTCACGTTGATAAAAAGCAGTTCCTAGCTGTTTCTCTCACTTTAACTGCAATTTCTCTATATGTAGTTATTACACCATCGACTTTAATAATGATAAATGTATTATCTAGTTAATGTCTGGGTAAACTAAACTGAATTCCTAACTTGTATCCAAATCTCCCCTTCCAGTTCCCTCACAGAACCTAATGTGGCTGTTGTTTACAACAACTACTCTCGCACTGACCCCCTAGGTGACCAGTGACCTAGAGGCAAACTGGACCATCTCTAGAATAGCAATATTGAGGATGCCAGTTCATAAAACAGCCAACAACTGTACAATTTAGTTGATATGTTTCACTATAATGTTTTCTTTATTCCTTTTTATTTTATCTTTATTGACACTAATAAATGACATGCACAGACGTTATATACATTTTTGATAGTAAAGTACCTTTTCTGTGGACAAATATTCCTGTAACTAATTCCTCCTTTTATCCAAAGAATCTGCAAAAACAAATATAAAGTCACATTTGAATGAAGACGCTTCTGTCTGTTTCAATACAAATTCGTTTGTTAATGCTATTAACCAAACTTTGATGTATTGCAATAAAACAAAGTGGTAGTAGAAACGCCATTGTATATTTTGATCTTAATAGATAGGCAAAAAGCTAACAGGGGGAAAAATTAAAATCCAATGTCACTAATTTATAAACTAACTGTGTATCAGGGATCTAGATGATCAGCATACTTACGTAAAACAAGCAACTCTATATGTTGTACTTCACGTATAGGTTAGAGCATGAAAGAATATGGTCTTTTAGCAATTCTGAATTACGAGTGAAACGGGTACATTTGAAGGTTTTACATGTATATTGTGAGTGAAGTACTCAAGCACTTTTAGCAATCAGTGCCATCGATAATGCTGACGTCTGATTGCTCTTCCCTGCCCATATGTTCGTTTGCATCCTAATATTACTGTGACTTCTTATAGTTTTGTGAAATCTCAGAATATACTCTTGTAGTGCTTTAGCACAATTTTTACACGTCATTTCTGACTTCTGATTGGTACATACTGCTCAGCTGTGCGCTAACTGACCTGCCATTTAAATGTTTTAGTTTGTAACTAAGCATGTAGGTCCCTTTCAGCATTTATCATTCCTAGATAAAATTGTAATCACGTAAGATATAAATAGGTGAAGTGCGTGCATTAAGGGCTTTTCAAAAAGAAAGGGGGGCGATGTTTACACTCAACACGCACTTTGTGAACACCCCACTACTATGGTTTTAAATTTATTTATTTTATTTCAATCATCTGATAGGCAATACATTTATCCCCAGCAATAGTGTTGCTACAATTATAGTACATACCAGAATTACTGGTTCAAGGGCGCTGGTGAATGGTGCCAGAGCATAGTATCTGTGCAGCTTGTAGAAACTTCCAAGTGCGTGAGTGCTCAGGACATATATTACTTGCAATGGTAACATGTAACCATCCACCCTAGACATTTGTAAAAAAACCCACTAAATGTCTTAAGTGTTTACGCACTTGGAAGTTTCTACAACTTGTAGTATGCTGCACCTGAGTTACACATATGCTCTCTCCTCTGTGGCAAGATTCACCTGCGCACTCAAATTCAATAGTAATAAGGAGGTTGAAGGCATTCTGGTACTTACCAGGATTTTCGAAGTTCTCTGAACAATTATTAGAATACCAGAATTGAGGTCGTAACATATCAGATGACTCTAACTAATCCGACCTCCCATGTTACTTTTTGTTGAAACACCCCATTCACCGTGATTTTCTATCAGACTCACAGACACCCACAAATTCCGGACAATAAACTAAGAAATAGAGTAATAACTTTTAGATAACTTAAACATTTATTTGTTTAACATGACTGAGCAGAAACATATAATTACATAAATGAATAAAGGTAATTGTATATATATATATATATATATATATATATATATATATATATATATATATATATATATATATATATATATATATATATATATAGACGGATTGGATACATAAATATATAGAGGGTAGGTTGAATTTGTCGATTACATTTCTTTTTTAATACATACCTGCAGCAGATGAAGTTTATTGCGGAAAATCAGAGACAAGCCTTAGGTCTACCTGTGGCGAATATTGCATAGGCAAGTGAAATATGCTCTTACTTCTGACCTGAACCTTGAGCAGAACAGCATAAGTGGTTTAAGGGCTAAAGTGCATCTGGTGTTGACTCTGATCATTAACTCTTAGGGGCAGTTTAGGTGTATTTGGAGATATGCTGCAAGTAGGGTGGCGCCTTAGCTCTCTGACTAGACCAAGGAGGTGGCTTTGATTCCGGTCTATACATTATTTAGAATCTGAAGGAAATAACCCTAGTGTACTAGTATTTGGTGGACTCTACAATACCAAGGATGCGTTAGATTATGCAGTGTTTGGCCGCTGTCTCACCTCTGTTTAACCACCGTTACTATCACAGATGCAGCTATTGCTTTGATAGATCGATAGCAATATTGATAAGTCATGTCTTTTTAACATAATCATTTCCTTTACTCGTTGTCACTTCTCATTCTTCCCCAGGTTCGTATCTGTCTCAGGTTTTTGGCTGTGTAATGATTTGTATAAGCTTTTAAAAACATTCGTTATTGATGTAGGATACCATGTAACATTTCTGTAAAATCATCTAAAATACAAAATAGTTTTCCGTGTTCATCTGAAAAAGTTCAAATGCCTTTTTGTTTGTTTGACATTTTAGTTGAGGTAACAGAACCAGTGATTCCAAAAGAACACAGTACTGTTAGCACTAATATTCATTCTTACACACGCTGTGAAAACATAGCACCAAAAGGTCATGATTTGTTCAAACCTCACTGCTGCTCTGAAAACTATTGTTTCCAACAGTTATTGCTGGGCAACGTTTAAGACCTAAGTCTAAACCCACTAATGGGACCAGCCCCAGATGTTATGTACTGCCACCTTCACAATATGAGTAAAATAAACTCTTCAACTACACACAAAACACAAAAAGCTGTATCTATAAACAGTGTCATTGGTGAAATCTTACACACAAAACTTCAACAAATTCTTACCATGATTTCCTTGTGTCCATGTTTCTAGAAAAACTACCACAAAACAGCAGGTTATTAGTGATATGAGAAAGGTGTTTTATTCAGAAAGATCCAAAGCCAGTATTAAAGGTTAGCGTGCTATTTTTGACAAAAAGTGGAACACTATTTCAAATTACTTTGATAACAATAAAACCCCTTAAACATGGCTTACATTTCACTCATATATATACATTATCATCCAGTTTACTGTTAACTCCTGGTATGATATACTTGCAATACATTCCTTTGTAAGGTATCAACCAAGCCAAGAAATCTACTGTTTCTATCTATGTATCTTATATAAAGGAGATTGTTTGTTCCTATATCCTTTTTTATGTCAATAGCATCTATTGTACGACACAAAGCTTTCTACACAAAGGTATTACAATGGTTTTTCATAAATAGATTGCACTGTAACATACGCCTCTGTGTGTCCACCTCTTTTGTATATGACAATATTTACAGGTATTAGGTATTAAACAATGGTCATAGTTGACTCCCAGGAAAATAAAGAAAAAAAACTCAAAAAGTTTTTTTGCGTATTTTGCGTAGTGAAGCTTTACATCACTGGTGTACAAATGACTTGAAGATAAAGAGATAAAAGGATTCCCCTGTCCCTTTTCTGTGCAATATGCACTTCTGTCTTGCTTATTTTTGGACTTGAAGTCCATTTGTTACTACAGGGAGAGCCTCTCCAAATACGGAAGTCATGGGGGAATTCCCACTGCACAACAATGCCTCTGAGGAACACCCCCTCAGGCAGTGCTTGGGACCTGGCAACATAGTTCATTGAGTGATGTAGGGCTAATGTGGCGAATTAGGTAATGTGTAAACAAACCCTTCAGCTCTCTTCATATGTGTAGTAGTCTCCTGATATCAGATCCCTAGTATGCTGTCTCCTAGTGGGAAGATATGAAGATATTTCCTGATCTGCTTCTGATATGCTGACTTATGGAAAACCTTACTTTTCAAGCAAATAGGTCAGTCTGCCCATTCCCTTTCAACTTATGTCGCTGACATTAATTACTATATGCTTTAGTTGATTCCCTTTAACATGTATTCACAGCTGAATCCCTTACTTATTGGAATCATTGCAATAGCCAACCATTCTTCTTAGTGAGTGAAGGTGTGCTTTGGGTTAGCATCATCAGATAGGATCTCTAAAAATTTACGGTGCTTGGCAGAGAAAGGTTCACACACCATACAATAGAAAAAATACCTAAGATTGAATACTTCGAAATGTCAAAGGGGCAAACAGAATAGACATCTACTACTTGTATTCATGTTTCTGCCAGAATGTAATCATAATCTTATTTCATTAACACATTGGTATGGAGTAATTTGCCAAAACAATCTTTTGACAACTTGGCTCTCAATTTCTGAATATGGATACTCTTTCTCGCCATCTTGGTACTCCAGCAATGTTTTGGTTCTCCTTCAGAAATATCGTGCCATCAGCATTCCTAGTCAGGGAGCCAAACCCTGATTTTTAAAATTCCGTGGCACCCGAGAGGGTAAAAGCAATGGACCCTTCCAATATTTAGTACATTCCTCCAGTATTAAAAAACAACTGTCTGCCGGACTGAAAAAGTGACGGTTGTTGATTTAGAGGTCATTTGAAGGTCAAACCCCTGAAAATAGGCTTTTTTCTCAGTATATGTACTAAGATTCAATGTTTCTTTGCTGCAATCACAAACATTCTTATTTCATATGTATAGAAATATCAATATTGATCTTGTGGTAAAGTATTTTTATGTTTGTGTGATATTCAAGGTCATCTCAAGGTCAAATAGGGGTCAAATAATTGATAAATGGGCTTTTTCAGGGTAAAAGTACTAAATTTGTAATCTATTTCAATGACAATCTTGTGCATTCTTCATTTTTTGGTATTGGACTGTTAGTTTTGATCTTGTAGTAGTCTGATATCTCTTTCGGGAGATGTTCAAGGTCATTTCAATGTCAAAAATATGTCAAAACTTTGAAAAATGAACCCTTTTCTGAGTAAAGGTACTAAGTTTTTAACATATTTTTAGGCCAATCACACGCATTCTTCTTCTTATGATATTGGACTATAGAAATTGATCATGTAGTTAGTTGATTTCTATTTTGGTTGATATTCAAGGACATCTCAAGGTCAATACGGGCAAAAAAAGTTGAAAAAATGGCCTTTTCTGGGTGAAAGTACTGGTTTTTTAAATCTTATTTGTGGTAATCACATGCATTCTTCTTTCTTATGGTATTGGACTATTGATAATGATCCGAGAGGGTAAAAGCAATGGACTCTTTCAACATTAAGAACATCCCTCCAGTATTAAAAAACACCTGTCTGCCAGACTGAAAAAGTGACGGTTTATGATTTAGAGGTCATTTGAAGGTCAAACTCTTAAAAATAGGCTTTTATCTCAGTAAATGTACTTCGATTCAATGTTTCTTTGCTGCAATCACAAACATTTTTATTTCATATGTATAGAAATATCAATATTGACCTTGTGGTAAAGTATTTTTTGTTTGTGTGATATTCAAGGTCTTCTCAAGGTCAAATAGGGGTCAAATTATTGAAAAATGGGCTTTTTCTGAGCAAAAGGTTTAAATTTCTAATCTAGTTTTAGGGCAATCACATGCAATCTTCTTATGGTTTTGGACTACTGAAATCGATCTTGTAGTTATTTGATTTCTATTTTGGTTCAAGGTCATCTCAAGGTCCATAAGGGCAAAACAAGTTGAAAAAATGTGCTTTTTCTGGGTAAAAGTACTAGTTTTTTCATCTTTTTTATGGTGATCACATGCATTCCTCTTTCTTATGGTATTGGACTATTGGTAATGATCTTTTAGTAGTCTGATTCCTATTTTGTGTGATTTTCGCGGTCATTTCAGGGTCACGAAGGGTTGAAAAATGGACTTTTTACATTTAAAGTTTTCAATATGTTTAATAGCAATTACATGTATTCTTTTTTGGTATATGACTTTTAATATCGATCTTGTAATAATCTGATTTCTATTTAGTTTGATATTCAAGGTTATCTCAAGGTCAAATAAGGGTAGAATGGTTGTTGTATTGCATTTCTTTAATAAACATTCTTTTAGTCAATATTTGTGGCTATCTTTTACTTTTAGAACCAAAATTATTCAGCTCCCAGCTTGCTATGTACAGCAGAAAGAAGCCAAGACATTTGGGACTTGTCTGTTATAATAGTGATGAATGTTTTTCAAGAACTTACAATTCAGCAGCAGAGTTAATATAAAAATTGTCACTTATAAAGCGCTATTTCCATTAAAATAAGATAAGAAGGAATGCATGTGATTGCCATAGAATAAGATTATTTTCACAAGGAAAAAGCATTTTTTCAACTTTTCGAACTCTTTTCATCCTTGAAATGACCTTTGAATATCTCACAAAATAGATAGCAGATTATTTCAAGACCAATACTGATTGTACAATACCGATAAAAGAAGAATGTATGTGATTCTCATAAGATATATATCAAAAACCTAGTACTTTTACTCAGAAAAAAGCCCATATCTAAACTTTTTGACCCCTTTCATGACCTTGAAATAACTTTGAATATCCCACAAAGTAGATAGCAGATTACTACAAGACCAACATCAATTGTCTAGTACTGAAAAAAGAAGAATGCAAGTGATTGTTTTAAAAATATCATAAACTTAGTACTTTTACTTAGAAAAAAGCCAATTTTTCAAACTTATGATCTTTTTTTGACCTTGAAATGACCTTGAGTATGACACCAAATAAAAATCATGATATACAAGATCAATACCAATAGTCCAATACCAAAGGAACGAAGTATGCATATGATTTTCATTGAAATATATCAAATTTAGTACTTTTACTCTGTAAAAGCCCATTTTTCAATTATTTGACCCCTATTTGACATTGAGATGACCTTGAATATCACACAAACATAATAATACCTACCACAAGGTCAATATTGATATTTCTATACATATGAAATAAAAATGTTTGCGATTGCAGCAAAGAAACATTGAATCATAGTACATTTACTGAGAAAAAAGCCTATTTTTAAGAGTTTGACCTTCAAATGACCTCTTAATCATATACCGTCACTTTTTCAGTCCGGCAGACAGTTGTTTTTTAATACTGGAGGGATGTACTAAATGTTGGAAGGGTCCATTGCTTTTACACTCTCAGATCATTATCAATAGTCCAATACCAGAAGAAAGAAGAATGCATGTGATTACCATAAATAAGATTAAAAAACTTTTACTTTTACCCAGAAAAAGCCCATTTTTTCAACTTTTTTTGCCCTTATTGACCTTGAGACGTCCTTGAATATCAACCAAAATAGAAATCAACTAACTACATGATCAATTTCAATAGTCCAATACCATAAGAAGAAGAATGCATGTGATTGCCCTTAAAATATGTTAAAATCCTAGTACTTATACTCAGAAAAGGGTTCATTTTTCAAAGTTTTGACATATTTTCGACATTGAAATGACCTTGAACATATCCGAAAAGAGAAATCAGACTACTACAAGATCAATACTAATAGTCCAATACCTAAAAATGAAGAATGCACAAGATTGTCATTGAAATGGATTACAAATTTAGTACTTTTACTCAGAAAAAGTCCATTTTTCAATTATTTGACCCCTATTCGACCTTGAGATGACCTTGAATATCACACAAACATAAAAATACATTACCACAAGGTCAATATTGATATTTTCATACATATGAAATAAGAATGTTTGTGATTGCAGCAAAGAAACATTGAATCTAAGTAAATTTACTGAGAAAAAAAGCCTATTTTTCATAGTTTGACCATCAAATGACCTCTAAATCATATACCGTCACTTTTTCAGTCCTGCAGACAGGTGTTTTTTAATACTGGAGGGATGTACTAAATGTTGGAAGGGTCCATTGCTTTTACACTCTCAGATCATTATCAATAGTCCAATACCAGAAGAAAGAAGAATGCATGTGATTACCATAAATAAGATTAAAAAACTTTTACTTTTACCCAGAAAAAGCCCATTTTTTCAACTTTTTTTTGCCCTTATTGACCTTGAGACGTCCTTGAATATCAACCAAAATAGAAATCAACTAACTTCATGATCAATTTTAATAGTCCAATACCATAAGAAGAAGAATGCATGTGATTGCCCTTAAAATATGTTAAAATCCTAGTACTTATACTCAGAAAAGGGTTCATTTTTCAAAGTTTTGACATATTTTCGACATTGAAATGACCTTGAACATATCCGAAAAGAGAAATCAGACTACTACAAGATCAATACTAATAGTCCAATACCTAAAAATGAAGAATGCACAAGATTGTCATTGAAATGGATTACAAATTTAGTACTTTTACTCAAAAAAAGTCCATTTTTCAATTATTTGACCCCTATTCGACCTTGAGATGACCTTGAATATCACACAAACATAAAAATACATTACCACAAGGTCAATATTGATATTTTCATACATATGAAATAAGAATGTTTGTGATTGCAGCAAAGAAACATTGAATCTAAGTAAATTTACTGAGAAAAAAGCCTATTTTTCAGAGTTTGACCTTCAAATGACCTCTAAATCATATACCGTCACTTTTTCAGTCCGGCAGACAGGTGTTTTTTAATACTGGAGGGATGTACTAAATGTTGGAAGGGTCCATTGCTTTTACACTCTCAGATCATTATCAATAGTCCAATACCAGAAGAAAGAAGAATGCATGTGATTACCATAAATAAGATTAAAAAACTTACTTTTACCCAGAAAAAGCCCATTTTTTCAACTTTTTTTGCCCTTATTGACCTTGAGACGTCCTTGAATATCAACCAAAATAGAAATCAACTAACTTCATGATCAATTTTAATAGTCCAATACCATAAGAAGAAGAATGCATGTGATTGCCCTTAAAATATGTTAAAATCCTAGTACTTATACTCAGAAAAGGGTTCATTTTTCAAAGTTTTGACATATTTTCGACATTGAAATGACCTTGAACATCTCCGAAAAGAGAAATCAGACTACTACAAGATCAATACTAATAGTCCAATACCTAAAAATGAAGAATGCACAAGATTGTCATTGAAATGGATTACAAATTTAGTACTTTTACTCAAAAAAAGTCCATTTTTCAATTATTTGACCCCTATTCGACCTTGAGATGACCTTGAATATCACACAAACATAAAAATACATTACCACAAGGTCAATATTGATATTTTCATACATATGAAATAAGAATGTTTGTGATTGCAGCAAAGAAACATTGAATCAAAGTACATTTACTGAGAAAAAAGCCTATTTTTAAGAGTTTGACCTTCAAATGACCTCTAAATCATATACCGTCACTTTTTCAGTCCGGCAGACAGGTGTTTTTTAATACTGGAGGAATGTACTAAATGTTGGAAGGGTCCATTGCTTTTACCCTCTCGGGTGCCACCAACTCTAAATTTAAGGCCCTTTTTTCAGTTTGGCTCCCTGGACTATCCATACAACAAACCTTTAAATCAAATGGCAAACTACAAGTGAAAGACTCAGAAGTTTTCTGTAAAAGTTACTTATGAATCACACTCACTTTTCGAGGCATGTAAACAACTATGAATAATACAACAATTGATCTTCTTCTATTGATAATGCATATATCTTAATTCATACATTTGAAGAAGGAAGCTGATAACAAAAGAATTTGGTCTTCATACTCTGTGTATCATCATAATGATAATTATCTATAGTAACATGAATAAAGATTATGAAGATAAAATCACAAAGGGCTCTTTCAATGTTACAGAATAAGACGATTCCAAAACTCCTCACCTATCACCACTGTTAGTTTAAACAAGAACTTTATTTGGGCATATGAGACAAAGAGATTTGTTCATGTTAAGCAAAAACCTATTAAAAATGTATTCATTTTGAAAAAACATTGTGTATGTCATAACAAGTCTTTGAAGTCTAGCTAATTACATTTTTGTTGTGCAATTCCTACCAAATCATCTTCTTCATCAATTATGTTCTTTTATTTCTTGTACCACAGTTGCTTGCCTTCCACCAATCAGAGGCCTCGAAAAATGTAGGGTTATAGGACATAACCCACACGTTTCAAGCCTTTGTTCTCTAAGCTGCCTAAACCCAAAGGTGTAACTCAAGGGAATTTAGCAAGAGTGCTCTGCCAAGCTTTTCTCGGCCTGTGATTGGTGGAAGGCAGTCAACTGTGGTACAAGCCACATAGACTCCTCGGAAGATGTGATGTATGGGATAACCGAGGGGTTACTCGGCTCCCCCTCGTAACACCTTACACCATACACCACAGCTTCCTTGGGGTCTATCTATCACAAATTCAAAAATGGTTTTATTTTATATTTTGCATAATTGTTGGCAGTATGATAGATATAACGCATTTTTAAACCATTAATGTCTTTGAAGCCATTCTAGCGAGACTGGTTCTGTCAAATTTGTCACCTGTTGTTCTTGGAAAAGACTCCATTATCAGAAAATGTTTTGGCATCTTTTGCGGTTCTTTAACAAGTTCGGATGGAGTGTATGCCTTCTGATCACATGCTTTAAGGGAATCGGGATGTTTGGAAATGATGCAGGCACAAAGTTCTGGTTCACCCTCGTTTACAACAGACACTACTTGAATCTGAGCTATTTGGGGGTGGTTAGAGTAAAATGATTCTATCACTGAAGGGTAGATCAAAATATCGCCATGCTTTATAACCTCATCTTTCCTGCCAATAAAAGTAAGGGAACCTCTCTCATTTAAGTATCCAAGGTCACCAGTTTTGAACCACCCGCCTTCTGCCTTGGCTTTCATTGTCTTTTCTGGGTCTTCAATATAGCACAATTCGGCTGTGCGATAACTTCTCACAAATATTTCACCAATTACACCACAAGGAACCACATTCTGCTGATCATCAACTATTTTCAACTCAACATGAGGAAGGGGAGTCCCCACATTATTGATGCATTGCTCTGGAGTCCATGTGTATCTCTGGCCCGTAATACTGATTTCAGTGAGGCCATACCCACAGAGAAGAGATTGGAAAACTGTCCCTAGTTTCTGGATAGCTCCATCATCCATTCTTTGTCCACCCCATCCACCACTCTTCATTGTTGGAAGATTCAAAGTACCCTCCTCACTCCTCCTTAATATCTCATACAAGAGAAAGGGAAAGAAAACTCCACTGTTACATTTTTCAGTTTCCATGACCTGGATGAAGAAATCAAGTGGTTTGATTTTCTGAATTGTTGGAAATGGAGGACAAACAATAAGTTTGCATCCATTCACAAGGCAACCCACCATAACCCCAAAGCCTGACAAGTGGCTCAGTGGTCTTTCATTGAAAATACATGAATTCTCATTCCAATTGAATGAGTTAAAAACAGCCGTGAAATTGTTCAATAGATTGTGATGGCTCCAAGGTACACCCTTTGGAGTGCCAGTTGTTCCTGATGTCAAACTTATGATTGCATGCGACTCAAAAGTTATTTGGGAAGCAACTTTGTCTATGACTGTATGATCATAGTCAACTGGACATCTGAGAAGCTCATGAAAATCTACTGAGGCTTCCATTTTAGGGAAAGAGATGGTGAACTTTATCTCTGGCTTCTCAACTATATTCTTGAAGATATCAAAGTATGGGCTCTCTTCATGGCTTGCAAGGATGAATCCCTTAACTTTGTTTTTCATCAGGATAGCTTCTAATGACGCTTTGTCTGACTTGGACATGACAGCCAAGGTGGCTAGTGAAAGCAACATTGGCACACCCCCAGCACGAATCACACCCAAGAAGCCTGCTAGATATTCAAAACAATTTGGCATTGCTATTGCAATGTGATCACCAGGAGACAAGCCCAATTTAATCAATGAAAAGGCAAAAGTTTCAGAATGTTCTTTGAGCTGCCTGTAAGTGTACACTTGGCGTTGCTGTCCAGGGCTCAGGAATACAAAGGCTTCCTTGTCTGGGGATTTTTTCGCTCTTTCATCTAAAACTGCCAGCAGGGTGGTAGCTACAAGTGGATCGCTTGTTGTGCCATGCACATAACTTAAGCCAGTGTAAGCATCCATATCCTGAAATGGAAACACACAAAAAATGTGTCAGTGGCAGATCGCACTTTTTTGCGTAAAAAACAAACTTAAAAGGCATATCATTTAAAACAGGATATTTATTTACTGTTGAAAGTGGTTAAAATGCAGCTCAAACTTAAGCTTGCTTAGATTCCTACTTAAAAAAAGTAATTGTTCATAGACTTTTTTCAATGAGTGTTGTCAAGATTGTCCTCTCACTCATCACTCCAGATTTCCAATCGAGCAGCATTCTGAAATAATCATTTCATCAAAATACTGCTGTATCGATATTGTACCCTAGCATCACTAATTGCCTGGAAAATATGAGAAATATTGGATTGTAACTATTACGATATTGAAAAGAGATTGACCTCCTACAAAGTAAAATTCCAAACTATATTTACAAAAAAGGGTAAAACTTTTTCCTTTTAGCCTTAACATGGTATAGAAGATTCGGACTTATGATATTCTGGTCAAAAGTATTCCACTAACTGACATTAATGAATGACATATAAACACTTAAACACAACTTTCTGATTATCATTCACCATTTTCATGAACAAATATTCCTACTAAACTAAATCCTCTGTTTATCTGAAAAATCTGCAAAAAGAAATTTGTAATAATTGAGTATGAATATATGAACTCGTACTTAAATCAAGTTGTTCCTGTTAACAGCACAACTTCTATTTTAGTGCAAGTAACCAAACTTTACTATATTGCAAACTAACTGTGCATCAGGGTGCTAGATGATCAGCATACTTATTCAAAACAAGCCATCATATCTGCTATAATTCACGTATAGGTTAGAGCACAAAAAAGCAATTTTATCAATTTTAAACCCTGGGCGAAGGTTTGAAAGTCACAAAATGTATGTGAAGCAACTAATGTTAACGACAATGGTCTATCTCAGAATATACCTAAATGACTTGCCATTTAAATGTTTCAGTTTGCAATCTAGCGTTAAGTCACTGTCAGTATTTATCATCCCTAGTTAAAAAATTATAAACACTCAAGTTTAAATAGGTGGTGTTTCAATAAAGGGCTATTTAATAGAAAGGGGGCGGAATGAGCGAATATTTCGACTCCACACGCAATAATATTTTATTTCGTGAACAACTACAAACATTTTAAATTTTGATTTTTTCACCTCGTCCCCTGCCGGATTTAAAATTTCAATCATCTGATGGGCAATTCTGGTACACTTATCTCAAGCAGACTTTTTACTACAATTCTGGTAATACCAGAATTGCCTTCGGCCGGCTAACAACACCCACAATTATTTAAGAAGCGTGTTCCTTCGATTCCCCAGCCCCCTTTTTTCTGGAGTAGCCCTAATTAAGTGTACTACTCACGATTCGCTAGGTTGTGTGGTGGGCACATACACGGCATAAATGGGGGCTTATCTTCAATAAAGACCCAGAACTCTGCGATAGATATGAAGATTTTATCATAAAGAACAAGCATTTATTAAACACAAGGAGTCATCATTTCAAAATACAAATATATATATATATATATATATATATATATATATATATATATATATATATATATATATTTAATCATATATATATATATATGTATATATGTATATATATATATATATATATATATATATATATATATATATATATATATATATATAGATAGATAGATAGATAGATAGATAGATAGATAGATAGATAGATAGATAGATAGATAGATAGATAGATAGATAGATAAATATAGATAGATAGATAGATAGATAGAAAGATATTCTGCTATCTATATCTTGTAATCATTATACAATATCAATAGATATGGCTGGTTCTGATATCAATCAACACTCCCAGGGTTATCAATAAGAGTGTTAAGTTGATGTGCTATGCATGCACAAACAGGGCCACTAAAAAGAATGAAAGCATACAGTACAAAAACCAGTCAATCAGCGTCAGT
>OZ012691.1:4654380-4669380 GCA_963942565.1 Maea johnstoni | reverse complement strand
TTACCAAGTAACCAGTAGAACATGTGTTTAGGGTATAAGGCAGCTTTTTCCATGGCATTGGGGCACACACTCCGCAACTTTCCAAACATATCATCTCATCACGCCTGTGTGCTAGGACACTGCACCAATATGTAATTTATGTCTTCACACCCAGCCGAGTATATATCATACGACTAGGGTCAGTCCATTAAGTCTAAAGTCATCTACCTTTACAAGGCTTGCATGACAAACACTTTTAAGCTAGGGTCTCATATGGAGTTTGCAGGAATTCGACCCTATTCGACATATATTCGAAAAAAGTCGAATACGACCGAATTCGACCCCACATTCGACTAAATTCGACCTGGCAAAAAGTCACTGGGTTAGGCAAAAAAGGTGTTAATTGTTTTGTGTCGAATGCGATGTGAGATCGCTTTAAGTCGCATTCGACAGCCAAAATGTCGAAAGGTCTAATTATGTTGAAAACATTTTGTGCATACGACTGTATGCAAATGACAAGTTTGATTGACAGGTTGTGTCGAATGCGACTGTTAAAAGTTCGCATTCGACTTGAAAAATCGCATACGAATTTTAAAAAATCTCATTCGACAAATATTAATTCGAACGCGATTATTGAAAAAAAAGAAGTCTGCATAATTGTGTTATCGCATTCGACTTATTAAACTACGAATGCGACATATTACATGTCGCATTCAATTGTAGTTGGTCTAATCTAACATTTTAAACACAATAAATTGTTGAATGCGACACAGTGTGCAAAAGAAATTCAAATGTGCTACTCATATTTGAATCCGGGATTTGAATGCCATTATAACTCGCAATTTAGAGCATTGAGATATGTAGTTCTTTATAGATGGGATTTATACAAAGCGAACATGATTTTTAGGCATAACAAGATTTGGCAATGTTCGATATTTCGATTTGACCCGTAGCTTTATATACGTAGCGAATATACGTAGAGGTTAGCGTTTAACCCTATATAGTCCAATGCTAAATGTAATGTCGCATTCGACATTTGAAAAGTCAAATGCGATATTTTAAACTCGCATTCGACATATCAATTTGTCGAATACGACATTACCAATGTGCGAGGCTACTTTTCCAACCTGAAAATAGCGATTAAAACTAATTGAGTCGAATGCGCACATAAAATATACGCATTCGACTTCGCTAACATCGAATGCATCATCGCAAAATCGCATTCGACGTTGTTCTTTCCGACGCATTCGACACGTTCACTAATTGATTTTCGACTTTAAATTTGCCGCCAAAAAGAACCTCGTTTTCGAATTGCCGAACTCTGGACAAACATCGAAAACTCGCATCCGACTCAAAATTTCTTTTTTTTTCTCATTACCATATCATTTGCATAAAGTCGAATTCGTGCGAATTCATGTGAGACCCTAGCTTTAGCAATCGACTCACATATCTTAATCATAGTGTGACATTTGTCGTTCATACTCCACCAGGTGAGGTACAGTTCAATTCCTGCTCTAAATGCGTTGGCAGCCCGGGCATAATACACGACCGCACGCCCAATTGCTACCCAATTTCCTGGACATTGACCTCACAACTGGACGTAGCTTTGATTCCCACGCTACGCAGGTGATTGATGCGCTTGGCTTATTTGTTCACATGTTATCCATGTGTGCTTGCACGACTAGGCGTACAGTGACATTTGTCTGTACTGTACATAGTGGAATCCTTAGAGATCCAGAGTAGTGTTGTCTGGACATATATAACATTAGGAAAAAAATCTTGTATAGTTTCAAAAATATGTCTTCACTAAAGAAATAGTATAGATATATTATTTCAGTGAGTAGGACATTATACATATGCATAATCGCATTCGATTTCCAATAACAATCATCTATTCTACAGGCATATTCTTAGACCATCTCAGACCATGCCTTAAATTGTGGTCATTATAGGAGAAGTACTATTTATCATTCCACAGTTATTTTATTCTTATTGTATTTAATTATTGTTATTTGTCAAATATTTAACAGTAAACCAGCCGAGAACACAGAAGTACGATGGACGCTGAAGAATTCCGTAAGCGTGGGAAGGAGATGGTGGATTACATAGCTGACTATATGGAGAATCTCCGTGATAGGCGTGTCTTTCCAACTGTCAAGCTAGGCTACCTGCAGCAGTTGATTCCTGACCACGCCCCCGATGACTCGGACCAATGGGAAGACGTGTTTGCTGACATCCAGAGAAAGTCCGATACAAGGCGATAGGAATGGAGATGAATGTAGTGGAAAGCTGTATGAAGCTAGTGGCGCTGGGCGCAACACAGCGCAAAGGTTAGGCAAGTATGGAAGAGTAATGGATCCGTGCGCCAAAATAGAGGCCGGCGCACGGATCCATGTCTCAGAGAAAATGGTTAAAGATGTAACAGTTATGAAATATGAGGAAAATGGGTAGTGAGTAAAAGCAATTTAGTGATCGTGTAAATATATAAGTTCACCTGGGAAATGAAAAGGAAGGTCTGATTTGGAAAATATTTGTTACTGAAATACCATGAAGCTGAGAATATGGGGAATTCAAAAACATTAATCAGAATTTGCCCCCCAATATGGTATGAGGAACCCTCTGGGTCATGGACTATAGAGTGTGATCTGCTACTTGATATTAAAGTACGTTATTTCATAATCATATTTGTATGGTTATCAATTTGCCAACTCCTGTGAAATATAATTGCCCACTCCAAAGCTATATTCTCACCGGACCCCTGGTGGCCAGGATTGGAACTAAACAAAACGGCGCGAAAGAAGCCCCAATATTGGACCGCGAGAATTGATGATGATGATGATATTTTCAGTTACAAAGCTACCTGTTTGTTCTTGATAACTCTGCAATAATGTGATCTACTACACAAAATTAAAGTTATCCCATTAACATACGTGTACATGGTTATCAATTATAAAGGCGCACTCCTTAAGCACAAGTGCAAGTACTAACCTCTCCCCTAGTGGCCAGAATTGGAACTAAACAAAACGAAAGCACAACAAGCCGCAATAATAAACCGCCTAAAATCTCCTGATTTTGGAGTGTTGAATGTTGATAGGTATGCCAACGTAAATGCACAATATCAATTGAACATTCCATAACGCACACGTACCCTGATTTAAGAACTTATAAATGTAAATGTAATCTTTATTTTAAGTCGGTATATCAATTACAAGAAACACGAGCTACTGAGGCTCTGGGCCGACTGGCCCGACGGCTTCTTCGCGAGCACTGGAAAGCAGCAAGAAAATAAATTTTCCTTTCCTGCGCCACCATCGGGAATCGAACCCAGGTCGTCTGCGTCGAAGTCAAGCGTGCTAACCACTTGACCAACTCAATTGCAGTGACCACCAATGATATTCTCAGTATTAGGACTAGACAGGCGTAGACACGCGTGTAGCCAAGCGTCCAGAGAAGTGGAGCAGAGAACCACTCACTTATTGCGACATCAGTTATTGCGACATGTAAAATGTAAGTAGACGGGCGCGAAAATATACAGAAAATTTTCCCAGAACTTGTTATAAAACACGCTATCAGTGTCACGCATAACTTAGATTTTTGGCCGCTCTGTTTCATGGATAAACTAGCTGCCAAAAACAGGCCGTTTGCAAGGCAGTTTGTAGGACTATATTTCGTGTAGTGTACCCGAAGCCCTAGTGGCAGGCACCTAAACTAATGATAACCTCTCGGTTATATATACAGGGCGGGGCCCTTTCGATTCGCCGCTAACGTCGAGAGGGTCATTATGCCAGGGGTAGGTCCAGTCGAATAGGTCAAAGGTCAATGATACACACACACACACACACACACACACACCCATACACATATATATATATAAATATATATATATATATATATATATATATATATATATATATATATATATATATATATATATATATATATATATATATATATATATATATATATATATATATATATATATATATATATATATAAAACAATGGAGGTCTATGTAGCAGAAATACGATGACCAACAAGGGTTTATTGCTCATTTTGCGTGGCACCTGTGTACGGTGATTAGGAACCTTTACTGCTATATTTGATTTCTCACAAGTTCTTTTTCCTTCATACAGGTGACCCAATGGCATCACCCTAACTTCTACGCTTACTTTCCGACAGCCAACAGCTATCCAGCTATCTGTGGTGATATGCTATCAGACGCGATAGCTTGTGGGTGAGTACATACAGACAATCTAAATAAAATAATAAAATAAATAAATAAATGTTAGGTTTATAGTCTTGTTCCATTGTATCAATGTTCACACGACTCCATACATTTATTCCCCAGCAGGCCTGTTCACTCTTTGAACCATTTCAACTCCGTGCGGAGCATGCAACCTTGGCAGCTATTTTGGCTCTCTGAGTTTCAAGCAATCACATAATATTTCCATTCTGCCCATTTTGCCAGGTCCCCTATTCTCTGCTGGGTGAACTGAGGCAATGTGAAGTTAACTGTCTTGCCCAAGAACAGACCAAAGTACCCCGGCCAGGATTCGAACCGGCTACCCACTGACCGCTGGTCCAACACCTAACCAATTGAGCTACCCTGTCTCCAATCTAGGACATATAGGCACTGACAACAAGAACATATAAACACTAACAACCAAGAACGCATATACAGCTGCACTAACAACAAGAACATATAAACACTAACAACCAAGAACGCATACACAGCTGCACTAACAACAAGAACATATAAACACTAACAACCAAGAACGCATACACAGCTGCACTAACAACAAGAACACATAAACACTAACAGCCAAGAACGCATACACAGCTGCACTAACAACAAGAACATATAAACACTAACACCCAAGAACGCATACACAGCTGCACTAACAACAAGAACATATAAACACTAACACCCAAGAACGCATACACAGCTGCACTAACAACAAGAACACATAAACACTAACAACCTGGAACACGTGTACACAAACAACCAATATCATATGAAAACTAAAAATCAAGTACATGTACATATTACCTCATTATCATATGAACACTGACAACCGAGAACATATAAAAACCAACAGCCAACAACACATACACACACGACCAATACCATATGAACATTAGTTAACAACAAAGTACATTTGCATATGAGCTTGATAGTATAAGAACACTGACAATCGAGAACATATAAACACTAACAGCCAAAAACACACACACACAACCAATATCATATGAGCACTTACAACAAAGTACATTTGCATATGAGCTTAATATTATAAGAACACTGACAATCGAGAACATATAAACACTAACAGCCAAAAACACACACACACAACCAATATCATATGAGCACTTACAACAAAGTACATTTGCATATGAGCTTAATATTATAAGAACACTGACAATCGAGAACATATAAACACTAACAGCCAAAAACACACACACACAACCAATATCATATGAGCACTTACAACAAAGTACATTTGCATATGAGCTTAATATTATAAGAACACTGACAATCGAGAACATATAAACACTAACAGCCAAAAACACACACACACAACCAATATCATATGAGCACTTACAACAAAGTACATTTGCATATGAGCTTAATATTATAAGAACACTGACAATCGAGAACATATAAACACTAACAGCCAAAAACACACACACACAACCAATATCATATGAGCACTAACAACAAAGTACATTTGCATATGAGCTTAATATTATAAGAACACTGACAATCAAGAACATACAAACACTAACAGCCCAAGACACATAAACACAAACAACAAATATCATATGAACACTAACAACTAAGTACATTTACAAATGAGCTCAATATCATATGAACACTAAAAACCAAGAACATATAAACAACCAAGAAAATAGTAGTATTCATGATTCATCCCAAAGCTATTACTAAAGAATTCGTAGCTTCAGGACGACGTTTATTGATTGCAACACAGGACATTGACGTATACAGGTGCGTTGTTTCTTTCACAACAATAAAGCCTTAATGACTGTTCACGAGTGCAGTATGTGTATTTAATGTGTGCCAGAAGGCATCCTGGCCAGACCGTGGGCATTATGGGGATTTAATGACCGGTCACATGGTACGAATCCTGCTTGCTGATTGGACAATTCAAAACAAACAATAATAACTGTTGTTATTTTCAGGCCACGAGCCCTGCCTGTACGGAGTTAGAGGTTGCTATGATAGACTGGCTGGCCAAGATGCTGAAACTCCCAGAGGTGTTCATGTCCGGCGGAAAGGGGGGCGGGGTCATCCAGGTACGTAACCACTCAGCTTGCAGCTCAAACTGACTTGGATAGGAATTGCAATTTTGTTGTTTTTTTCGTCATTTTGTGCCAAATTACGGCTAAGTCAGGACTAGCCAGTTGTGGGCGGCAAGACCTTCCCTACAGCCCCAGGTTACCGGCAACTTCCTCATATGTCCCGGCACTGACCCATGGCAGGGGTAAGAGACAGTGAGGAGTCAGTGGCAACGCGTAAGACCACTCTGCCATTGCGGGCCGAGGGAGGAGGACAACTACCATACAATCACTTTGGGCTCAGTACGCAATCGACTGTTGCGAGTGTTGGTCGGGGCGACGAACACGCCTGCAGTGTAATTAATGTTATCAAAGTCCATCCTCTAGAAAAAAAGCGAACGCAAGGATTGGGTATCTCAGTCGATCCCCTGCATTGACCAGTGTACAAATATACCATGCCAGTGTGGGTATCCTGATGGAATGTCTCCCAGAGGGAGGATGGTTTTCCCTTGGGCTCCATCCTCGGGAAAACCATCCTCCCGAGGGGAGACATTCCATCAGGATACCCAAACTGGCATGGTATATTTGTTTTATTATACCGAACAACCCCCAATTTGGTAAAATATCAATGAAAACAACAATGACTACTGATTGATCCAGTGGGAACGGTGGACGTTTTGCCGGTGGACATTTCGCCGGTGGCCATGATGGAATGGCCAACCTTTGTAAGCCAATCACAGCCTACGATTTTCATGTGAGGTATAATAATAAACAATGTCACACAGCTAGCACCATCTGCTGGCCACCAGTCCATGTGATGTTCGTCTGAGCTCCTAGAATACCCGTCTGTTTGCCATATTGCAGGGCACAGCTAGTTAGGCCACCTACATCACCCTCCTGGCCGCCAGGAGTAAGATACTGCAGAAGATGAAAGCGCAGGACCCAACGCTAGACGACTATACAGTGTTATCCAAGCTCGTCGCCTACACCTCAGACCAGGTATGATTACTACTGCTGCAACTACTACTACTACTACTACTACTACTACTACTACTACTACTTATGCTGCTACTACTACTGCTTTTGCTACTGCTACTGTTGCTACTAGTACTGCTACCGCTACTACTACTACTACACATTGTATATTATACAAATATGACATCCCTGTGGGGTGTACACCAGGAATAACTTCCCCGAGAGAGGATTGGCGCTCGAGGGTGTAGTCCGAGGCCGACAATCCTGTCCTCCCCCCCCCCCCCCCCCACACACAGGGATGTAATATTTGTTTTATTATACCAAACAAAATACAAAACAATATGGCTTGCCCTTTGCACATACATGTATCTTCCAAGATATGCAAATTCTTGCCTCGTCTGACATCTTGGTTCCCATCTCTCAATCTTGGAACTCTTTCTCGACATCTTGGTACTTCCCCAACAGTTTGGTTCTCCCTAACATTTCTTGAATAAATGTTCAAAGGGCTTTCAATACAGCAAACTTGCAAATCAAATAGCTAACGAAAAGTAAGTGAGCTTAAGAGGTAAAGACTTGGGTGAGAGTTACATTTGAGTCACGCTAACTTTGATGTTTAGGAGGATGTAAACAACTCTCTACAATACAACAATTTATCTTCTGATATTGACAAAAAATACATAATTCATACATATGTTGCGACTTAAAAGAGGAAGCTTATTCCATAATAAAAGTTGGTTTTTATTCTCTTTGTATCATCTAAATGATAATTACCTTATAAAAATATTGATAAGGATTATGAAGATCAAATTACTAAGGGCTCTTGGAATGGTAAAGATCGAGACCACTCTACAACTCACCTATCACCACTATTAGTTTAAACGAAAACTTTATTTCTGCATAAGGGACAAACAGACTTATTTTAAGGAATAAACCTACTACAAATGTATCTATTGGGGTAGATCATTGTGTATGTCATCCAAAGCTTCTGAAATTTAGATAATCACATGTTTGTTGTTGCAATGTCTACCAATCATATTCTTCATTAATTATGTTCTTTTAGTGCTAATTCACAAAACATTTTGATCTATAAAAAGTCTATATTTTGCATTATTGTTGGCAGCATGATAGATATGACTCATTAAACCGACAATGTCTTTGAAACTAGTGTAGTGAGACTGGTTCTATCAAATTTGTCACCCGCAGTTCTTGGAAAAGACTCCATTATCAAAAAATGTTTTGGCACCTTTTGTGGTTCCTTAAGAAGTTCTGTTGGAGTGTATGCCTTCAGGTCACATTCTTTGAGGGAATCAGAATGTTTGGGAATGATGCAGGCACAAAGTTCTGGTTCACCCTTGTTTACAACAGACACTATTTGAATCTGAGCTATTTCAGGGTGGTTAGAGTAAAATGATTCTATCAGTGAAGGGTAGATCAAAGTATCACCATGCTTTATAAGCTCAACTTTTCTGCCAATGAAAGAGAGGGAACCTCTCTCATTTAAGTAGCCAAGGTCACCAGTTTTGAACCACCCACCTTCTGCCTTGGCTTTCATTGTTTGCTCTGGGTCTTCAATATAGCACAGTTCTGCTGTACGATAACTTCTCACGAATATCTCACCAATTACACCACAAGAAACCACATTCTGCTGGTCATCAACTATTTTAACCTCAACATGCGAAAGGGGAACCCCCACATTATTGATACATTGCTCTGGTGTCCATGTGTATCTCTGGCATGAAATAGTGATCTCAGTGGAGCCATAACAACAGAGAAGGGATTGAAAGACTGTCCCTAGTTTCTGGATATCCCCACCATCCATTCGTTGTCCACCCCATAGACCACTTTTCATTGTTTGAAGATTCAAAGTACCCTCCTCACTCCTCCTTAACATCTCATACAGAAGAAAGGGAAAGAAAACTCCACTGTTACATTCTTCAGTTTCCATGACCTTGATGAAGAAATCAAGTGGGTTGCTTTTCTTAATTGTTGGAAATGGAGGACAAACAATAAGTTTGCATCCTCTAAATAGGCAACCCAACATAACCCCACCACCTGACATATGACTCAGTGGTCTTTCGTTAAAGATACATGAGTTCTCAGTAAAATTGCAGGAGCTAAATAAAGCCGTGAAATTGTTTGATAAATTGTGATGATTCCAAGGAACACTCTTGGGAATGCCTGTTGTTCCTGATGTCAGAAAAATTACTAAATAAGACTCAAAGGTTACTTGGGAAGCAACTTCATCTACAACCATTGGATCATAATCAACGGGACGTTTAAGAAGCTCATGAAAATCTACTGAGGCTTCCATTTTAGGAAAAGTGATGGTGAACTTTATCTCTAGCTTCTCAACTATATTCTTGAAGATTAGGTATGGGCTCTCTTCATGGCTTGCAAGGATAAGACCCTTAACCCTATTCTTCATCAGGATAGCCTCTAGTGATGCTCTGTCTGACTTTGAAAGCAACACTGGCACACCCCCGGCACGAATCACACCCAAGAAGCCAACTGGATATTCAAAACTATTTGGCATAGCTATTGCAATGTGATCACCAGGAGACAATCCCAATTTAATCAATGAAAAGGCAAAAGTTTCAGAATGTTCTTTGAGCTGCCTGTAAGTGTATACTTTTCTTTGCTGTCCAGGGCTCAGAAAAACGAAGGCTTCCTTGTCTGGTGATACTTTCTCTCTTTCATCTAAAACTGCCAATAGGGTCGTAGCTACAAGTGGGTCGCTTGTTGTGCCATGTACATAACTTAAGCGAGTGTGATCGTCCATATCCTAAAATGTAAACACAGAGAATGCCAATCAATGTTCGATCACTCCCTTTTTAACATAGATGAATGATAAATAAAACAAGGATATTCATTTACTACAGATAGTGGTAAAAATATAGCCAAATGTTAAGCTTGTTAAGATTCCTACACAGAAAAAGTATTTTTTCTTAGGCATTTTGTATTGAATTTTCTTATATAATGGTAATGTAAAGCTATCAACTAAAGATAGTCACCTCAATCATTAGATTTCTTATAAAGAAACTAGGAACTGTCAAATATCAAAGTTCAGGAATGGGCCCCGAAGGGGTCAGTTGATTCACGTTGGTAAGAAACAGTTCCTAGCTGTTTCTCTCACTTTAACTGCCACTTCTCTATATGTAGTTATTACACCATCGACTTTATTAATGAGAAATGTATTATCTAGTTTAGTTCTGGGTAAACTAAACTAAAATTATAGCTTGTCTCCAAATCTCCCCTTTCAGTTCCCTCACAGAACCTAATGTGGCTGTTGTTTACAACACCTACTCTCTCTTTGACCCACTAGGTGACCAGTGACGTAGAGGCAAACTTGACCATCTCTAGAATAACAATATTGAGGTTACCAGTTCATAAAACAACCAAAAGCTGTACAATTTAGTCGATATATGTTTCACTATGTTTTCTTTATTCGTTTTTATTTTATCTTTATTGACACTAATAAATGACATGCACAGACTTTACATACATTTTTGATAATAAAATACCTTTTCTGTGGACTTATATTCATGTAACTAATTCCTCCGTTTATCCAAGGAATCTGCAAAAACAAATTTGCATTTATTGAATAGAAATACATAAAGTCACATTTGAATGAAGACGCTTCTGTCTGTTTCAATACAAACTCTTTTGTTAATGTTATTAACAAAACTTTGATGTATTGCAATAAAACAAAATGGTAGTAGAAACGCCATTGTATATTTTGATCTTAATAGATAGGCAAAAAGCTAACAGGGGGAAAAATTAAAATCCAATGTCACAAATTTAAAAAAAACTAACTGTGCATCCGGGATCTAGATGGTCAGCATACTTACGTAAAACAAAACAAGCAACTATATCTGTTGTACTTCACGTATAGGTTAGAGCATGAAAGAATATGGTGTCTTTTAGCAATTCTAAATTACGAGTGTAGCGGGTACATTTGAAAGTTATACATGTATATTGTGAGTGAAGTACTCAAACACTTTTAGCAATCAGTGCCATCGATAATGCTGGCGTCTGATTGGTCTTCCCTGCCCAAATGTTCGTTTGAACCCTAATATTACTGTGATTTCTCATAGTTTTGTGAAATCTCAGAATATACTCTTGGAATGCTTTATCAGAATTTATATACGTCGTTTCTGGCTTCTGATTGGTACATACTGCTCAGCTGTGCACTAACTGACCTGCCATTTAGATGTTTTAGTTTGTAACTAAGCATGTAGGTCACTTTCAGCATTTATCATTCCTAGTTAAGATTGTAATTACTTAAGATATAAATAGGTGAAGTGCGTGCATTAAGGGCTATTCAAAAAGAAAGGGGGCGATGTTTACACTCAACACGCACTTTGTGAACACCCCACTACTATGTTTTTAAATTTATTTATTTTATTTCAATCATCTGATAGGCAATACATTTATCCCCAGCAATAGTGTTGCTACAATTATAGTACATACCAGAATTATTGGTTCAAGGGCGCTGGTGAATGGTGCCAGAACATAGTATCTGTGCAGCTTGTAGAAACTTCTAAGTGCGTGAGCGCTCAGGACATATATTACTTGCAATGATAACATGTAAACATCCACCCTAAACATTTGTAAAAAACACACTAAATGTTTTAAGTGTTTACGCACTTGGAAGTTTCTACAACTTGTAGTATGCTGCACCTAAGTTACACATATGCTCTCTCCTCTGTGGCAAGATTCACCTGCGCACTCAAATCCAATAGTAATAAGGAGGTTGAAGGCATTCCGATACTTCTCTGAACAATTATTAGAATACCAGAATTGAGGTCGTAACATACCAGATGACTCTAACTAATCCGACCTCCCATGTTACTTTTTGTTGAAATACCCCACTCACTGTCATTTTCTATCAGCCTCACAGACACCAACAATGATTTTTCTGAGTGTGTTTCTGTTCCCAGTCCCTTTCTTCCGGGAAAGCCCATATAATTAGATATATTACTCACTGTTCGTTAAGCTTTGCTGTAAGCACACATACAGCATCAATGGGGCTAGTCTTCAATAAAGGACCAGAAATCTGCGATAGATATGCGTTCTGAAAAGGTCAAAATGCCCAGAATCGTCAAAACGGTGGCGAGATTGTAAAGTACCTGCTAAAATTCCGGACAATAAACTAAGAAATAGAGTAATAACTTTTAGATAACTTAAACATTTATTTGTTTAACATGACTGAATTTTGAGCAGAAACATATAATTACATAAATGAATAAAGGTAATTGTATATATATATATATATATATATATATATATATATATATATATATATATATATATATATATATATATATATATATATATATATATATATATATACGGATTGGATACATAGATATATAGAGGATAGGTTGAATTTGTTGATTACATTTCTTTTTTAATACATACCTGCAGCAGATGAAGTTTATTGCGGGAAATCAGAGACAAGCCTTAGGTCTACCTGTGGCGAATATTGCATAGGCAAGTGAAATATGCTCTTACTTCTGACCTGAACCTTGAGCAGAACAGCATAAGTGGTTGAACCCTGGTAGTGCCGTGACCGGACCTGCCCGGTCTCACTAAGCTGCACTGTGAAACCACGGCCGGGCAGGTCCGGTCAAAAGCCGCCATTGCTGGTGTGCACTCGAACTGATGTCACTCCATGTGAATGTGAGTGCATCTGGATCGAGTTACCAAATAAAACAAACAGAATAGGTGAGATACATATCTCATCTATTCTCACATGTCTTCCTTTGTCAAATTGACAAAGAAAAAAATCAAAAATAGTGATTATTCAACAGAAATACAATCAGACAACGAACTTTTGCGATGTTGACAGCGCTTCGCCGCCAGCCGGCGGTACTCAATCGAGTACTTCCGGTTTTGTTTATCGATCGCAATGCGTTAATCCCTGACATCCTAAAGTCAATAAAGTTAATATTTACATCAAATGGATGCCAGGGAACAGGAATATCTTGTTCATTTTTGGAAAAAAAATGTTAAGTACATGAAACGATCATTTTAGAACAAGTGTGAAGCGAGTTCCTTCGCACTTGTTTTGAGCCGCAATTTTGAAAATCGGTCTTTTTCTGCTGATTTTGCGGTCTCCTCCCAGCACTTTACACAATCCAAATAAATAATTATAGTGCTGGGATCGTAATTACACTTATATTTTCTTGAAGCTGAGAAGCAGCTTTATTGAAACATATTGATTTGGATTATCATTATGAGGTTGTTTACTTGCCAGACATGCGAAATCAAATAGGTGCAATGTCTGCGGCGAATGTGCTTCTAAATCAAATTCGCCGTAAACATTCAGATTCGCCGTGGTGACCATCATGTTTGAAGCCTTCGAAGAAGGCTATAACTGATGGTATACCACAAAACAAAGACATGGTTATGAAGATAACAAGGTAGGGAATCGCCACATCGTTTTATTTCTATTTCTATTGTAGGTATATATTGACTGTTTCATGAATTTTATCTCTTGGTTGTTGCGCCAGAAAGTTCGCAACTTGAAAGTCACAAAATGGCGGCCACAAATCAACACTTTCGTTTTATGTTTAATCGTTGATTTGTGGTTCATAACATTGAAATTTCGAAATAAAAATAACATGAGTCGATTAAGCAGGTTCGAAATGTATTGAATATCAATGTTTAACATTTCAGATTTTCTATTTTTATTTGTTTATAGAGCTATCTAATTGAGGTAACTGAAGTTTTAGAATTCCTTTTGATGCGCTCTCAGAATTCGCCCCTTACATAACTTTCTTGCATTCCCTTTTCTTTAGGATGGCTCATGACAACATAGAACAAATGCATAAAATATTTATTATAACTTTATTTCTCAGTTTTTGACAAGGATTCTGAATATGCAATTTTTATGAGAAAATACTCATTTACAACTTGAGAAATCTTAGGTGAAAGTGGACTTTACTGGACTTTTAACTCCTGATTTTCATTTATCACTTATCAAAATCAGCATATTCTCTACAATTCCTTGGTTTACAGTGATCAGACATAAAATTATCCATGAGTTATGATTACAAAATAAGCATGATTACATAGAACAAGAACAGTAGTTTCAGGTAGTATATTTTTATTTCAGAATAACATAATATTTTTCTGCATATCAAAGGAAAAGCCTACAACCTACTCACAACGCAAACGCAGTCAAGGCCAAATATATTGCAACAAATGTAATCTGGTTTAGGGGTATTGCGACGCCCTGCAATTTGGCATAACCAGGGTTAAGGGCTAAAGTGCATCTGGTGTTGACTCTGATCATTAACTCTTAGGGGCAGTTTAGGTGTATTTGGAGATGTGCTGCAAGTGGGATGGCGCCTTAGCTCTCTGACTAGACCAAGGAGATGGCTTTGATTCCGGTCTATACATTATTTAGAATCTGAAGGAAATAACCCTAGTGTACTAGTATTTGGTGGACTCTACATTACCTAGGATGCGTTAGATTATGCAGTGTTTGCTCGCTGTCTCACCTCTGTTTAACCACCGTTACTATCACAGATGCAGCTATTGCTTTGATAGATCGATAGCGATATTGATAAGTCATGTCTTTTTTTTCTTCATTTCCTTTACTCGTTGTCACTTCTCATTCTTCCCCAGGTTCGTATCTGTCTCAGGTGTTTGGCTGTGTAATGATTTGTATAAGCTTTTAAAAACATTCCTTATTGATGTAGGATACCATGTAACCTTTCTGTAAAATCATCTAAAATACAA
>OZ012691.1:4611880-4649380 GCA_963942565.1 Maea johnstoni | reverse complement strand
TAACAGAGCTAGTAATTCAAAAAGAACACAACACTGTTGGCAGTAATATATATTCCTACACACGCTGTGAAAAAGGCAAACATAGCACCAAAAGATCATGATTGGGTCAAACCTCACTGCTGCTCTGACAACTATTGTTTCCAGCAATTATTGCTGGGCCAGATAAGTTTAAGACTCAAGTCTAAACCCACTAATGAAACCAGCCACAGATGTTAGGTACTGCCACTTACACGATATGAGTAAAATAAACCCCCTCCAACTATACACAAAACACATAAAGCTTAACCTACAAACAGTGTTGAAACCTTACACACAAAATCGCAACAAATGTTTAAACAGCACATCCATGTTTCTTGATGTTCATTATTAGAACCCTATTTAAGGTTTCATGGGGACCAGATGGTCTGAGACTCAAATTATTTTTTATAGTTGCAACCATATTTGGCGAAAGAACTTTGATGCAAAATTGCTGTTCAAATACTTTATTTATATCACTCATTTTTACATCACTATTTACATTAGAGCATCATGGAGGCAAATATAAATCAGCGTAAGGAAGGATTTGCTTCTGAATGTGAATGATTTATCACCAGTAGTGTTCCTGTAAATAGATATATTTAACTGTAAGGCAAGTCCAAACTTCAATATCAGTATAAGAAGTTCAGCTTAATACCGTGATCTTTAGAAGTGACTTCTTCCTTTGGTGTGTGTGTTTGTTTGTTTTTTGAGGTCACCAATTAATGATGTCATTAACGTGGCAGGTTAGGTATTGTGTAAACATACCCGTTAACTCTTCGCATATGTTTAGTAGTCTCCTCATTTCAGATTCCTAATAAGCGGTCTCCTGGTGGGACACCTGATATGATGATATTTCCTAATGGGCTTCTGCATGCTGACTTAGAAAAAAAAACTACTTTTTCAGGTAAATAGGTCAGTCTGCCCTTTCCTTTCAATTTATGTCACCTGGCCTAATAACTATGTGCTTTAGTTGATTCCCCTTAGCGTGATTTAGTGCCTAATCCCTTATTAAGTATAAGCAGTGCCTTAGCCAACTATTCTTCTATATGATTATTAGGGGTAAAGGAGCATTGTTTACTCTTTCTGGACATCTTGGTACTCTCCTGCCTTTTTGATTATCCCTCACGTTTCTCGAATACATGCGTAAAGGGCATTCCATACAACAAACCTGTAAATCAAAGGGCTCACTACAAGTAAAGCACCCAGAGGTTAAGACTTCGGTGAGAGTCACACTCACTTTGATGTTTTAGGAGGATGTAAAAAAACTATGAAGAATACACCAATTCATCTTCTGATATTGCCAATACATACATCACAATTCATACATTTGTTGCAACATAAAAGAGGAAGCTAATTCCATAACATAAGTTGTTTTCCATACTATTTGTACATTCCAAATTATAATTACCTCAAAGTGACCAAGTCACAGAGGGCTGTTGGAATGGTTCAGAATGAGACCACTCTACAACTCACCTATCACCTTCATGTTAAGAAAAACCCAATATAAAATGTGTCCATGGGCATGAAAAATTGTGTATATCATGATGAGCCTAAGAAATCAAAATGTTCACATTGTTATTGTTGCAATGTCTACCAATCATCTTCTTTATCATGTTCTTTTATTGCATTTTCAAAAAACATTTTGACCTTATAAAAAGTCTTCAATTTGCATTATTGTTGGCAGTATCATAAATGTAACTCATTGTCAAACGAATAATGTTTTTGAAGCCAGTCTAGCGAGATTGATTCTATCAAATTTGTCACCTGTAGTTCTTGGAAAAGACTCCATTATCAGAAAATGTTTTGGCACCTTTTGCGGTTCCTTAACAAGTTCTGTTGGAGTGTAAGCCTTAAGATCACACACTTTGAGGGAACCAGGATGTTTGGGAATGATGCAGGCACAAAGTTCTGATTCACCTTTGTTTACAACAGACACAATTTGAATCTGAGCTATTTCAGGGTGGTTAGAATAAAATGATTCTATCAGTGAAGGGTAGATCAAAATATTGCCATGCTTTATAACCTCATTTTTTCTGCCAATGAAAGTGAGGGAACCTCTCTCCTTTAAGTAGCCAAGGTCGCCAGTTTTGAACCATCCACCTTCTGCCTTGGCTTTTATTGTTTTTTCTGGGTCTTCAATGTAGCACAGTTCTGCTGTACGATAGCTTCTCACAAATATCTCACCAATTACACCACAAGGAACCACATTCTGCTGGTCATCAACTATTTTCAACTCAACATGAGGAAGGGGAGCCCCCACATTATTAATACATTGCTCTGGTGTCCATGTGTATTTCTGGCACGAAATACTGATCTCAGTGGAGCCATATCCACAGAGAAGGGATTGGAAAACCCTCCCTAGTTTCTGGATATCACCACCATCCATTCGTTGTCCACCCCACATACAACTTTTCATTGTTGGAAGATTCAGAGTACCCTCCTCACTCCTCCTCAATAGCTCATACAAGAGAAAGGGAAAGAAAACTCCACTGTTACATTCTTCAGTTTCCATGACATTGATGAAGAAATCAAGTGGATTGATTTTTTTGATTGTTGGAAATGGAGGACAAATAATAAGTTTGCATCCTGTCATGAGGCAACCAACCATAATCGCACCGCCTGACAGATGGCTCAGTGGTCTTTCGTTAAAAACACATGTGTCCTCATTCCAATTGAAGAAACTATGTAAAGCCATTAAATTGTTCAATAAATTGTGATGACTCCAAGGAACACCCTTTGGAATGCCTGTTGTTCCTGATGTCATAAATATGACTAAATAAGACTCAAAAGTTATAAGGGCGGCAACTTCATCTACAACTGTTGGATCATAGTCAACTGGTCGTATAAGAAGCTCATGAAAATCTACTGAGGCTTCCATTTTAGGGAAAGTAATGGTGAACTTTATCTCTGGCTTCTTAACTATATTCTTGAAGATATCAAAATATGGGCTGTCTGCGTTGCTTGCAATGATTAGCCCCTTAATCATATTTTTCATCAGGATTGCTTCTAGTGATGCTTCGTCTGACTTTGACATGGCGGCCAAGGTGGCTAGTGAAAGCAAGACTGGTACACCCCCAGCGTGAACTACACCCAAGAAGCCAACTGGATATTCAAAACTATTTGGCATAGCTATTGCAATGTGATCACCAGGAGACAAGCCCAACCTAATCAATGAAAAGGCAAAAGTTTCAGAATGTTCTTTGAGCTGCTGGTAAGTGTACACATTTCTTTGCTGTCCAGGGCTCAAGAAAACGATGGCTTCCTTGTCTGGTGATACTTTTGCTCTTTCATCTAAAACTGCTAGCAGGGTGGTAGCTTCAAGTGGATCACTTGTTGTGCCATGCACATAACTTAAACCAGTGTGGGCATCCATATCCTAAAATGTAAACAAAGAAGTTCTTTTCAACGGTATATCACTCCCTATCCCAGCAAACACAAAATATTTTCAAAATATTTTTTAAAGGACTGAAAGAAATTTGTTAGAAACATTCACAATAAACATGAATAAAACATTAGCAAAATGTTCAATAACCATAGGGAAAACATTAGTGAAATAATGAATGTAATTAATGTTATGCAATAAAAATATGATATTAGTAAAACATTTACGAGAATAAAGGAATATTGCTTACAATATTAACCAATATTTTTTTCATGATAATGTCTGATAACATTATGTTATCTTTTAACAACATTTTTAGTTAATGTTTAATGTCTGCGTATTACAAATGTTGTTTTAAACATTTATTGAATGTTTTATTAACATACTTTAAAATGTTTTTAAAACGTCTGAAAAAGTATAGATAAAATATCAATTTATACATTAATGAAACGTTAAACAATATTTTTCCAAAATATGTTTGAATATATTAAACTGTAATTTTTTTAACATTTAAAATAAATCTTTTAAAGCTGCCTAATAAAGGAATATTTCTCACAATATTAACCAATATTTTTTTCATAATAATGTTTGATAACATTATATTATCTTTTATCAACATTTATAGTTAATGTTTTACATCTGCGTATTACAAATGTTGTTTTTAACATTTATTGAATGTTTTATTAACATTTTTTAAAATGTTTCTAAAACGTCTGAAAAATTATAAATAAAATGTCAATATTTACACTGTTAAAATGTTAAACAATATTTTTCCAAAATATGCTTGATAATATTAAACTATAATTTTTCTAACATTTAAAGACAAAAGTTTTAAAGCTGTCCATTACAAATGTTTCTTTAAACATTAATTAAGTATATTATCTACAAAGTTACAAAATATTCCTGAACAAATTTGAAATTAAATATCTAAATATATATTAAGAAAATAATAACCAATAATTTTCTGCGATAATGTATGATAACATTATCCTATCTTTTATTATCATTTTAAATAAATGTCATACATCTGCATATTACAAATGTTTTTTTAAACATCAGTTTGATATGAAGAATACATCCTGTGAAATATTTGTGAAACATCTGAACTAAGCTGTAAAGAAATGTTTAAAATGACATTAACAAAATGTTGAATAAATGTTTTGAAATGTTTTTGCCGAATTCTTCGTTCAACATTTCTATAAAACAGTCCTTTAATAATTCGAAAACATTATAAAAATACCAATTTTAACACAAAAACCGTATGAAATATTTCAGAAATATTATTGAGGAATGCCCTATGATATTGCCACATAATAATGTCAAAATGCAAAAACGATAGCTACAATTCTACATTATTATCTTAATATTAAATAACGTTAATATATAATCCTACAATTGTTAGCAACTTCTCTGAAAAAGCAATATTTTATGCTATAATTAGATAAATATG
This sequence comes from Maea johnstoni, assembly GCA_963942565.1. NCBI lineage: Eukaryota > Metazoa > Annelida > Polychaeta > Spionida > Magelonidae > Maea > Maea johnstoni. The sequence continues at coordinate 4,644,530 of OZ012691.1, read as the reverse complement.
ATCGATAAACATGAAATATTGATTTGAAAATTTAGGAAAAAATAGTTTCCAAATAAATATATCATTACTGGCATTGATTTAAAATTTTTGGTTTCTTAAAAAGCATGAAATATCAATAAGTGTCATTCCGAAAGGCATTGATTAGGGCTGACAAAAATAATATAAGTAGCCTTCTCTTCTATCTTGAAAGCATGATTTGTACAGTATACTTTTCAAAGTAAGACTGAGCAAGAAATCCCTAAAATGGGGATTTCAAAAGTGTGTTAGTTATGGGCGATTGGTAAGTACATTTTCTTCTCTAAAGAATTTAAAACTCAACTATCTGGAAAGATAAATATTTCAAAAATATTGAAATAATGTTGAGTAAAATGTTACAAAAAATGTTGGCATAATATTCCAAGGCCAGCAATTTCAATGGGGATAAATATCTTCAACAGCAATGTCAAAATGTTTCTTAGAAATAGTTTATGAATAATTTAAGCAACATTGTATACATATGTATTTGAAATATTGTGAAAATAATAATTTAAATGTTATAAGAAATGTTTTGGTAATAATTTTCAGGCCAAACGTTTTAATATTGATAAATATTTTTCAGAAACATTTGATGAATAATTTTTGCAATATTGTGTTAATGTATCTTGGAAATGTTTTAAAAATAATAATACAAATATTATAAGAAACATTATGGTAATAACTTTCAGGCCAAACGTTTTAATATTAATAAACATTTTCAGTAATATTTCACAGATATTGGGTTAAAAATTTTGTAGACATAGCACAAATGTTTTGTGTTTGCTGGGATTTAACATAGAAAATGAACGAAACAGGTGAATGATAGATCAAACTAGAACATTGATTTACTACAGGAAGTGGTTAAAATATAGCCAAATGTTAAGCTTGTTAAGATTCCTACACAGAAAAGTACTTTTTTTCTTAGGGGTGAAAATAATTCATTTAGCATTCAGCTCTGAAAGTTCTATGATGATTCTCACCTGAACATTTATACAATTTTCATTCTGAAAGTACGAGGGGATCATTTTCGAATGTTCGGGGCCACACACATGAATGTTGCCATCCCCACTGGGATAAAGCTGTTTTGTTATAGAGAAACAAAGGACTGTCCGATGTCAAAGTTTAGCAATGAGCGCCGAGGAGTTGAGTTAACAGACTTTTGTGAGAAACGATTCTGAGCTGTTTCTCTAATTAATCTACCCTTTCTCTTTATAATATAATCACACCATCCATCTTATATATAATTAATGCTTTATATAGTTTAGTTCCAGGTAAACTAAACTAAAATCATATCTTGTTTTCTAATCTCCCCTAGTTCCCTCAAAGAACATCATGTGGCTGTTGTTATACCACTCTCTCGCTGAACCTCATGGTGACCAGTGGATCATCCATAGAATAGCTAGTTGAGGTTATAAGTAGATAAAACCACAAAAACCTGTCAAATGATGTCTACGTATTTCTCATTACAATGTTTTCTTTGGTTTACAATTATTAATAAATCAAAGGCTTATCTTTTCCATATCACATCTAAACGCTACTTTCAAAGTCAAAAAGGGAAATAATCTATCAAATGACATTAGGAAAGACATACGTTTAGAATTCACTTATGCCATATCTATAGATTTAAGGAAGGGAAACACGAGAGGAACTTGGAATTTCTACAACCTCGGATTCGTAAGCTCTGGATGATACTACACATTACAATACATGGATACTTCTGGATATTCGTATGGATTATTATGTGCATCGACAATTTGTGCAAAAATATTGCATTGCATAATAACCCTAGATGTCTAGTCAAGGAAATACACCATTAATTGAGTTGAGTTCAATTGGAGTGATTGATTCTTTCAAACTGACCAAGTCTTATTGAGACGGGAAATCCGTCAAGTGTGGTTTAATTTATCCAAATCAACAGAATGCTTTGAAGTGTTCTACCTTGATATCACTAATTACATAGAAATTATCGAATTCTACCTATTTGGAAAGTGAGGAAAATAACATCCTACTAAAAACTTCTAATTGTTCAAAAAAGGGTAAAACTATTTCCTTTTAGTGTTAATATGGCATAAAAATCAATGAATGACAATATCCAGGTCAAATACATTCAAGTTAATGACACAGTCACTAATGAATGACGTGCACAGACTCTGCACACATTTCTGATAATAAAATACCTTTTCTGTGGACAAATATTCCTCTGACTAGTTCCTCTGTTTATCCGTTTATCCAAAGAATCTGCAAAAACAAACTTGGATTTATTGAATATTAATATATAAAGTTAAATTTGAATCAAAATGCGCCCCAGTGTTTCAGTGCAACTTCTACTGTTAATGCTTGTAACCAAACTTTAATGCATTGCAATAAAATGAAATGGTAGTAGAAAATGCAATTGTATATCTTGATCTTTATAGGCAGGGGTAAAGTTAACAGGTGGTAAGACTTAACTCCAATGTCACTAGTTTTTTAACTTGCTGTGCATCAAGGTGCCAGATGATCAGCATACTAATCCAAAACAAGCAATCATATCTGCTATACTTCACATACAGTTTAGTGCACGAAAAGTGTCTTATGAATTCGAGATAACAAGTAAAGTGAGTAAGTTTGAAAGTTATACATGTATATCATGAGCGAGTGCTTAAACACCCTTAGCAATCACTGTCAACTACAGTGCTGGCGTCTAATTGTTCTACCCTACCCAATTGTTTGGTTATGAACTAACATATTACTGTGACTTCTCATGAGAATACAAAGGGATTTTTGAAGTCTTATGCCCTAATATATTACTGTGACTTCTCATGATAATATAAAGGGATTTGTGAAATCTTATGCCCTAATATATTACTGTGACCTCTCATGATAATATAAAGGGATGTGTGAAGTATTATGCCCTAATATATTACTGTGGCTTCTCATGATAACATAAAGGGATTTGTGAAGTCTTATGCCCTAATATATTACTGTGACTTCTCATGATATTACAAAGGGATCTGTAAAGTCTTATGCCCTAATATATTACTGTGACTTCTCATGATGATATAAAGGGATTTGTGAAGTCTTATGCCCTGATGTATTACTGTGACTTCTCATGATAATATAAAGGGATCTGTGAAGTCTTACAATCTACTCTTGCAGTACTTTATCATAATTTGTACACAGCATTTATGGCTTCTGATTGGTACATATACTGCCCAGTTATGCGCTAAATGGCCTGCCATTAAAATGTGTCTCAGGACGTTGCCTTTGTGATCGCGATCAGGCACACCTGTTTCAATACTATTTCACTACACTAGAGCCTGGATGGCCATATATTTTTTCTAGTACTTGTAAATTCAGTCATTTATGAATATTAGAAAATGTTCTATAAAGACTAGAAAATGATTTATTAGTATTTGAAATGCTTAATAAACTCTCAAAGTGCTTGCCATATTTTCACATCAATTTATACATAACATTTCCAATTGTCTAACCTACCACAACACAATACCCCAGTCTATCTCTCCCAATTTCCCCTAAATCCACTATTCCAACCCCTCCTGCAAGAACAACAACTTACCTGTTAGTTTCTCTTCACCTCCCTCTTGTTGATCCTCTACTATGTGAGCACTTTCTGACGATTTTGTCTCCTCCAGTTGGCCATGGACTCTATACACGCTCGCCAACTTTCCCTTCCCCAGCTAATCTCTCTACTAACCTGACCCACTTCTCTATCACTATTCCCTATACCCCTAGAGGTTGGTTCACCTCACTACTTATCAATATTGTATCCAGGCTCATTGCCCTTATTTAGGAGTGATCAGACATCGGGCCACTCCTCCCTGTCACAAATGTTTCAGTTTGTAACTTAGCAGCTAGGTCACTTTCAGCATTTATCATCCCTGTTAAAATCACTCAAAAGGAAAGGGGGTTGAAATGCGCCAATTTATAAAAATCAACACACAGTGATGTTTTTTATTTTATGAAAAATCCCTTCAATGATTTCTTTTTCAGTAATTACACCCCCCCCCCCCCTCCCCCTCCACGATCTTACTTTCAATCATCTGATAGATAATTCTGTTACACTTATCTCCAATTGACAAGTGTACTGGCACATACCAGAAATGCCTTCCGCCCAGCTTCAGCCGTTTGAATGGTATTGCATGCAGAAATTATATTATTTCAACTCCATACATATCCTTCCTGAGTTGCATGATATGTTTCTAAAAGGTGCACATTATTTTGAAAGTTGCACTGTATATTCAACAAGTTGAACGATATTTTGAAAGTTGCATGATATTTTGTGAAGTTGAATTGATATCATTTTGGCCTGCCATAGAATGGTGCCAGGACACCTGTATCTGTACAGCTTGCAGACTAGCAATACTTACAAGTAAAGATTGGCCCTAGTCATTTGTAGGCGACACTTGCAGGTACTAAATGTCTTGAGCGCTTACGTACGTAGAAGTTCCTTCAACTTGTAGTAAGCTGCACCTGAGTTGCACACCGGGTTTGCACATATACCTTATCGTGACAAGATTCGTCTGCGCGCTCAAATTAGTTACAAGAAGGATGCCAGGCCGAAGGCAATTCTGTTACTTGCCAGAATTGCAAAAATCCCTAAACGATTCTTATACTTTCAGAATTAAGGTCGGAAAGTACAAGATGACCGCTACACCACACTCGCTATAAAGGTAAAGGTATTCGGTTTATAGTCTTGTATCCACCGAAGTGCTCTGCCATATAAGTTATGTTTTCGTAGAGATCAAAAACCAAAAAGCCAAAATGTTCAGAATCTTCAAAACGGTCGTGAGCTAAGAATGCAGACATTAAATTAACAAAATGCAGCAATAACTTTTAGATAACTTAATGAGAGAGAGGGAGAGAGAGCAGGATGAATTTGTCGATTAAATTTCGTTTTGAATACATACCCGCAGCAGTTGAATTGTATTGCGAGAAAGCAGAGATAGGACGTAGGCCTACTTGAGGTGAGCAGTGCATAGGTAAGTGAAACATAATACTCTTACTCCCGACCTGAATCATGAGCAGAATAGCTGGTCCAGTGCTGAGAACTGTGATCGATAACCCTTCCTTTAGGGGCAGTTTATGTGTATTTTTGGGTGTGCTGGAGGTGGGATTGTTCCTGAGCCCTCTGACTACACATGGGAGATAACTTGGATTCCAGTCTATATATGCTTTATTTAGAACCTGTAAGAAATAACGCCATTGTTTTTTATGCACTCCACATTACCGAGGATGCGTTCAATCATGCTGTCTGCTCACTGTCTCACCACTTATTAACTGCAGCTACTATCACAAATGCAGTTACAGTTATGATAGATAGTTATTGACTAGTCAAGTCTTTTCATCAAATAAATCCCTTACTTTACTTATTCCTCATCCTCCTTCCTCGTGTGTGTATCCCTCTCAGGACATGTAAGAAAGTCGCGAGTGACTTGAGATCAGGTGGTGATTTTCACAAGATACTCCGGTTTCCTCTACCATTCATAAAAAAGCCTACCGGTAGTCACGATTTGGTATTAGTTTAGCCTGTACGTTTTTTGCGTCTCGGATATGACAGAGGGCGTGCTGATGAACTAAATTTCAAAAGTCTCACTCTGGGTAGTACAAATAGTGGCTTACTCACTTGCGGTCACTTATAATTGATACTTCTAGAAGTCTGTGATAACTGTATATTTTTTCTTGGTCTCACTGATCTACCCTGGGTTGATTTCCGTCCAGGTTTAGTTCGGTATGTATCTTCAAGGGGACCTGTTTCTGTTTCATACCGCAATCACAGAAAACGGTACTGCCATCTATATTTTGCATGAGACATCAAACCTACTTACCACCAATTTCCGTGCATGTTTGTTTGTTCAGAGGTGAGTGAGTTTACTGTTCTTTTCAACCATTCTAAATAGTTGTCATTTTTCAATTCCTTGTATAATTTTCTTCATAATGACAAAAATGAACAAAGATTTCTGTATCCCAACCAATTGGCTTATCATTAATGGCTACTTCTCATGAAACTATAGATGTGGGGTGCAACCACAGTAGTTTTAAGTAGTTTTATCAACATTTAATCAACATTTTCGAGTAACTCATTCATGTATAGAAGTAGCTCTTTGTGTAAAACTGTTTATCGATGACTTTGGCTCAATCGTCTCAACGAAATATGAATCAGTAACTAGTCTATCAATCTGTATACTAAATCAACCACTGTATACCTAAATTTCAGAGTACCTACTACAGATTATGTTATCGCACATAGGTTAATATAGGATAAACTACAACCTTAACCTGCCTAAAGTGACACCTTATGTGAAAACCTGTTAGATGTGGACATCTACCATAACACACCTTTAGAGACACACTTTTACATAATGAATTTCAAAAACACCTAATATATATATGAGAGAGAGCGAGCAGGATGACCTTGTCGATTAGATTTCCTACTAAATACATACCCATGTGCAGCAGATGAAGTGTATTATGAGAAAGCAGATCAGACAAGCCGTAGGCCTACTTGAGGTGAGGAGTGCATAGGCAAGTGAAATGAAATACTCTGACGCCAGACCTGAATCATGAGCAGAATAGCTAAAGTTGTTTGGTGCTAAAGTGCATCTGAGAACTGTTATCGATAACCCTTGCTTATGGGCAGTTTATGTGCATTTTGTGGTGTGCTGCAGGTGGGATTGTTCCTGAGCCCTCTGACTAGACATGGGAGATGGCTTAGATTCCAGTATATATATACTGTAGAACGCGACATTCACGCGTGTCCCAAGTATAGCGAATTGGGGAGTTTTGCATCATAGCGTATCTTTATATTAGCGTCTCTTTATCATAGCCGCCGCCACTGACAGCGCCATCTGTCGCAAAAAGGACGAACTAATTTGAGCAGAGAACGCTTGCTCATTCTCTCAAAAGGGGGCGCCCGTATTTACAAAGGGTTAAACAAAGGAAGTTAAACAAAGGAAATGGGGCTATGAACCCTATCCATGGTGGCACAACAAAGGGGCCATATTAGGTTGTATTAAGTGTAATTTTTGGACAATGAACAATTAAAACAGATCACAATGATTTTCTTTGCTTTTTCAACATGTCTTTTGCTTCCTAAGGCCAGAAAAACACAAAAAAAGAATAGTTCAAGAAGGGCTACGTATGCTTTATGTTTGTAATAGTGGCGCCATCTAGCGGTCACCAAGAAAACGAAAATGGCGTCTCCTGAAAGTGTGTCAAAATACCTGTGCTAAAGGCATGCTAAAGGTGCCATTTGTTGTTGTTTTTTGGTTTTAAAATGGAATGTTTATTAATTCAATGGAATCATGAGCTAGTCCACAAGCCCAGAAATCGATTTTGAAAAAGGGTTTCAGCAGGGCTACGTATCTTCTATTATATTTACTAGTGGCGCTATCTAGCGGCCACCACTAAAACGAAAATTGACGTCAGCGCCACCAGTGGCTAAAAAAAAGACAAAAGTACAGCGTTTTTATATATAGCGAAGCGGCACCAGACGCTATGTACGCTATATATAAACACACGCGGAAATTTCGTGTTCTACAGTATATGCTTTATTTAGAACCTGAAAGAAATAATGCGATTGTTTGTATGCACTCCACATTACCGAGGATGCGTTTAATCATGCTGTGTCTGCTCACTGTGTCAACACTTTTTAACTGCAGCTACTATCACAAATGCAGTTACAGTTATGATAGCTCGTTATTGACTAGTCAAGTCTTTTCATCAAATAAATCCCTTACTTTACTTATTCCTCATCCTCCTTCCTTGTGTGTGTATCCCTCTCAGGGTATGTGAAAAAGTTGCAAGTGATTTGGGATCAGGCAGTGTTTTTATTATTGCCTCCCTGCATAAGACGTTTCTTGTGGTCTAATTAGATTAATGGTCTAATTGTGTCAGTGACTGACCTAGTTAGCTCTGGAGGGCATTATGAGGTGACATTCAATGCATCACAGGGCATTATGGGGATTTAATGACCAGTCACATGGTACAAATCCTGATTGCCGATTGGATAATCCAATGCAAGCAATAATAATAGATCGATATTGACTAGTCAAGTCTTTCCATCAAATAAATCCCTTACTTTACTTATCCCTCATCCTCCTGATTTTAGATCAGGCAGTGTTTTTCTCCAGGTACTCCAGTTTCCTCCACCAATCAATAAAAAGATTAGTCGTGATCTGGTATTAGTTTAGCAGGAACTTCAAAAGAACGGTCCTTCTTTGGGCAATAGAAGAAGCTGCCCCTTAAGACCCCAAGTGGCCTGGGTAGTACAAATAGTTGCTTACTCACATGTGGTTACTAGTAATCGATACTTCTAGAAGTCCGTTTTAAGTGGCTCTTTCCTTGGTCTCACTGATTAACCCTGAGTTGTTCTCAGTCCAGGTTCAGTTCGGTATGTATCCTCAAGGGGATCCCCTAGAGCTGTTTTCATACCAAAATCACTGAAAACGGTGCTGTCATCCATAGTCTGCATGAGACATCAAACCTACTTACCACCAATTTGGGAAATGCACATTTGTTTGTTCAGAGGTTAGTGAGTTTACTGTTCATTGCAACCATTTTGATTGTTGTCATTTTTCACTTCCTTGTATACTTTCTTCATAATGACAAAAATAAGCAAAGATCTCTGTATCCCAACCAATGGGCATATCATTAATTTCTGATAACTGTCTACTTCACATGAAAACTATAGATATGGGGTGCAACCACAGTAATTTTCATTAGTTTTTATCAACATTTAATCAACATTTTCGAGTAACTCATTCACGTATAGAAGTAGCTTTCTGTGTGAAACTGTTTATCGAAAGACTTTGGCTCAATCGTTGGAACGCAATGTGAATTTGTAACGGGTCAATCAATTTGAATACTAATTCAAGAGCTGTAAACCTAAACTACAGAGTACATACTATAGCTTATGTTATCGCACATAGGTTGATATAGGATAAACTACAACCTTAACCTACCTACAGTGACACCTCATGTGAAAACCTGTTAGATGTGAACATCTACTATAACACACTTTTAGAGACACATTTTTACATAATGAATTTCAAAAACACCTAATATGAACATAATTTTAGAGACCCTTTGTATTTAATGCACTGTTGTTGACATTTCGTAATGTTACCACGATTGCCCAGATTCGGAGGTGTTTATATCTCATAGATCTCAATGATCTTTGGCATATTTCACATTGACATTCATGATAATTACCCAGCTGATCTTACAAGGTGGGTTGGTTAAGAACCGAAGTCAGGAAATAATCAGAGATCATTAAAAATACCCTCTAAGGATGAATTGGTATACTGAAAAGCCAGATCAGTGTTTAAAGGGGAACTAAAGGCTCACATACATATTAGCTTATATGAAAGTAATACATTTCAAGAATAGGATGCTGTCCTCCTTTTTCTCTCAGTGATCCCATGAAGGAGGAATTCTGCATATTGCCACCAGCCTGCCCAGCCCTAGCAGCCCCTGGTAGCAGCCATGTTCTTCAACTGCTATCAGCTGTGACTCAACGAGTGGCAGCCCACTTCCTGTCCCCTAGCTCTGAGCAGTGTATCATAGACTGTATGTAGTGCTCTACACACCAACTCTCTTCGAAAGTTGCATAAGAACTTGTATGAGTATCAAACAGGTAAGTGGTAAAATCATTAGCAGCAATTGGCTGTACAAAAAGACAGGGTGGTAGAGTTATTTTTCATACATTTCCTGTTGGTAAAGTCAGACAAAAACAGTGGCGAGACCTATTAGATGCTTTGAATTCGCCTGTATACGTTATTCAGAATCTGTAAGAAATTACACTACTGTTGTTGTTTTCTTGTTGCACTCCACATAATCGAGGATGTGTCAGATTATTCACTGTCTGCTCACTGACCTACCACTGTTTAACTATCGGTTCTATCACAGATGTAGCTGTTGCTTTGATAGATCGATAGCAATATTTATAGGTCTTTTAACATACGTCGTTTACCTTCTCTTTCTCACTTATCATTCTTCCCCAGCTTTATATCCGTCTAGGGTTATTTGGATGTGTAATGATTTGGTTGACGTTTTATTTGAGATAACAGAAATAGCTATTCCAAAGGAACACAACACTGTTGGCAGTAATATATATCCCTACACTCGCTGTGAAAACCCAAACAAAGCACCAAAACGTCATGATTTGGACAAACCTCACTGCAGTCCTGGCAACAATTGTTTGTAACAATTATTGCTGGGCCAGATAAGTCTAAGTCTTAAGTCTAAGCCCATTAATGGAACCAGCCCAAAGTATTAGGTTCTGCCACCTACACGATATGAATTTAATAAACTAACTCCAACTACACACAAAACACATGAAGCTGTACCTACAAACTGTGATGAAACCTTATTGATGAAACCTTCCACACAAAACCTCAAATTTTTGAACCGGCACATCCATCCACAGCTTTTATAGTTATAACCCTATTAGCCCAAACAATTTGGATGCAACGCTGTTGTTCAAATACTTTATTTATATCACTTAAAACAGTTTTACATCACGTTCATAGCAGATCATATAGAAGTCAGCAAAAGAAATGATTCGCATCTGAATGTGAATGATTCATCACCAATAGGGTTCCTGTGAAAAAGGATGACCGTAAGACGAGGCCAAACTTCAGTTCAGCTTGAAATCTTGACCTCTAGCAGTGACTTCTTGCTTTTGTATGTGTCGTTGAGGCCCCCAATGAATGAGGTAATTGATATGGCGAGTTAAGTATTGTTAAGCAGACACCTGATATGACAGTGGGCTTTTGTCTTTTGACCTGCTGACTTAGAGAAACCCCCTACATTTTCAAGCAAATAGGTCAGTCTGCCCTTCTCCTTTCATTTTATGTGGCCTGACCCGATTGCTATGCTTCAGGTGATTCCCTTTAGCATGTTTTTAAAGAAAAATCCCTTACTAATTGGAATCATTGCAACAGCCCAGTATTCTTTAATATGATTTGAAGTTGTGAAGGTAGATTGTGGGCTCGCATCATCAGATAGGATCTCTCAAAATTTACCGTGTACAGTGTCTGACAAGGAAAGGTGTGAATGCCCCCCCCCCCCCCCCGAAAAAAAAAATGAAAAGCAGGTTTGTGTGCATGCAATACAAACATTATCTAAGAATACTTCGAAATGTAAGACTTCTTGCATTTAATTTTCTGCCAGAATGTAAATCATAAAGTTATTACATTAACACATTGGTATAATATAATTTGCCAAAACAATATGGCTTGCCCTTTGCACATACATGTATCTTCCAAGATATGCAAAATCATGCCTCTTCTGACATCTTGGTTCCCATGTCTCAATCTTGGAACTCCTTCTCGGCATCTTGGTACTCCCCCAACAGTTTGGTTCTCCCTCACATTTCTTGAATAAATGATTTCATTACAGCAAACTTGCAAATCAAATAGCTAACTAAAAGTAAGTGAGATTAAGAGTTTAAGACTTGGGTGAGAGTTACATTTGAGTCATGCTAACATTGATTTTTTAGGAGGATGTAAACAACTCTCTACAATATGCCAATTTATCTTCTGATATTGACAAAACATACATTATAATTCATACATCTGTTGCAACTTAAAAGAGGAAGCTTATTCCATTATAAAAGTTGGTTTTTAATATCTTTGTATCATCCAAATGATAATTACCTTATAAATATTAGTAAGGATTATGAAGATCAAATTACTAAGGGCTCTTGGAATGGTAAAGATTGAGACCACTCTACAACTCACCTATCACTACTATTAGTTTAAACGAAGACTTTTTTTCTGCATAAGGGACAAACAGACTTATGTTAAGGAAAAACCTAATACAAATGTACCTATTGGGATAGATCATTGTGTATGTCATCCCTAGCTTCTGAAATTTAGATAATCACATTTTTGTTGTTGCAATGTCTACCAATCATACTCTTCATTAATTATGTTCTTTTAGTGCTTATTCACAACACATTTTGATCTATAAAAAGTCTACATTTTGCATTATTGTTGGCAGCATGATAGATATGACTCCTTAAACCAACAATTTCTTTGAAACCAGTGTAGTAAGACTGGTTCTATCAAATTTGTCAGCTGCAGTTCTTGGAAAAGACTTCATTATCAAAAAATGTTTTGGCACCTTTTGTGGTTCCTTAAGAAGTTCTGGCGGAGTGTACGCCTTCAGGTCACATTCTTTGAGGGAATCAGAATGTTTGGGAATGATGCAGGCACAAAGTTCTGGTTCTCCCTTGTTCACAACAGACACTATTTGAATCTGAGCTATTTCAGGGTGGTTAGAGTAAAATGATTCTATCACTGAAGGGTAGATCAAAGTATCACCATGCTTTATAACCTCATCTTTCCTGCCAATGAAAGTAAGGAAACCTCTCTTATTTAAGTATCCAAGGTCACCAGTTTTGAACCACCCACCTTCTGCCTTGGCTTTCATTGTCATTTCTGGGTCTTCAATATAGCACAATTCTGCTGTGCGATAACTTCTTGCAAATATCTCACCAATTACACCATAAGGAACCACATTCTGCTGGTCATCAACTATTTTAACCTCAACATGAGAAAGGGGAACCCCCACATTATTGATACATTGCTCTGGTGTCCATGTGTATTTCTGGCAAGAAATAGTGATCTCAGTGGAGCCATAACAACAGAGAAGGGATTGAAAGACTGTTCCTAGTTTCTGGATATCCCCACCATCCATTCTTTGTCCACCCCACACACCACTTCTCATTGTTGGAAGATTCAAAGTACCCTCCTCACTCCTCCTTAATATCTCATACAAGAGAAAGGGAAAGAAAACTCCACTGTTACATTCTTCAGTTTCCATGACCTTGATGAAGAAATCAAGTGGGTTGCTTTTCTTAATTGTTGGAAATGGAGGACAAACAATAAGTTTGCATCCTCTAATGAGGCAGCCCACCATAAACCCACCACCTGACAGGTGACTCAGTGGTCTTTCGTTGAAGATACACGAGTTCTCAGTAAAATTGCAGGAGCTAAACATAGCCGCGAAATTGTTTGATAAATTGTGATGATTCCAAGGAACACCCTTGGGAATGCCTGTCGTTCCTGATGTCAGAAATATTACTAAATAAGACTCGAAGGTTACTTGGGAAGCAACTTCATCTACAACCATTGGATCATAATCAACTGAACGTTTAAGAAGCTCATGAAAATCTACTGAGGCTTCCACTTTAGGAAAAGTGATGGTGAACTTTATCTCTAGCTTCTCAACTATATTCTTGAAGATTTCAAAGTATGGGCTCTCTTCATGGCTTGCAAGGATTACACCCTTAACCCTATTTTTCATCAGGATAGCTTCTGATGATGCTCTGTCTGACTTTGACATGGCAGCCAAAATGGCAAGTGAAAGCAACACTGGCACACCCCCAGCACGAATCACACCCAAGAAGCCAATTGGATATTCAAAACTATTTGGCATAGCTATTGCAATGTGATCACCAGGAGACAATCCCAATTTAATCAATGAAAAGGCAAAAGTTTCAGAATGTTCTTTGAGCTGCCTGTAAGTGTACACTTTTCTTTGCTGTCCAGGGCTCAGAAAAACGAAGGCTTCCTTGTCTGGTGATACTTTTGCTCTTTCATCTAAAACTGCCAGGAGCGTGGTAGCTACAAGTGGGTCGCTTGTTGTGCCATGCACATAACTTAATCCGGTGTGAGTGTCCATATCCTAAAATGTAAACACAAAGAATCCCTTTCAATGGTTGATCACTCCCTATTTTACATAAAAAGATAATTAAATAGGAAAATGATAATTATAAGCAGTATATTCTTTTACTACAGAAAGTGGTTGAAATATAGCCAAATTTTCAACTTGTCAAGATTCCTACACAGGTATTTTTCTTTAGCATTTTGCATTGCATTTTCTCATATATTGGTAATGTAAAGCCAACTAAAGATAGTCATCTCAATCATTAGTCCCTATTTCCTAATGAGCAGCATTATGAAGCTTTTATGTTATAAAGAAATGAGGGACTGTCAAATATCAAAGTTAAGGAATGGGCCCGGAGGTGTATAAAAAACAGTTCCTAGCTTTTTCTCTTACTTTAACTACCATTTATCTATATATGATAATTACACATCCACCTAATTAATGATAAATGTGTTATCTGGTTTAGTTCTAAAACTAAACTAAAAATATCTTGTTTCCCAATCTCCCTTTCAGTTCCCTCACACACCCTCATGTGGCTCTTTACTCTACTCACTCGCCAACCCTCGTGGTGACCAGTGACCTAGAGGCAAACTGGACCATCCCTAGAATATCAATATTGAGGTTACCACTTCATAAAACCGCCAAAAGTTGTCAAATTATGTCAAGAAATGTTTCATTATAATGTCTTCATTATTTTATTTTATCTTTATTGATACTAATGAATGATATGTACAGACTTGCTCATTTCTGATAATAAGATACCTTTACTGTGTACAAATATTCCTGTAACTAGTTCCTCCGATTATCCAAAGAATCTGCAAAAAACAAACCGGCATTCATTGAATAGGTACATATAAAGTAACATTCAATTGAAGATGCTCCTGTGTGTTTCAGTAAAATTCTATTGCTAATTTATGCTATTAATCAAACTTTTATATGTTGCATTAAAACGAAATGGTAGTGGAAAATGCCATTGTAAATCCTGATCTTAGTTGGCAGGCGAAAAGCTTACAGGGGGATCGGAAAGACTGAAATCCAATATCACAAATGTATACGCTAACTGTGCATGAGGGTTCTAGTTGATCAGTATACTCACTTAAAACAAGTACTGTGAATCACTTAAATATGGCGTGAACATTATACAGCGCAATTATGGTACTGTCCTGGATAGCGTGATTTAAGTATAGCGGTGAACTGAAACAGCAGCAGCAAGTTCAATAAAGAATTTAATAAAGACGGGGATTTAATAATAGCGCATACGGGCAGAGCGCTATTATCGCTATCTTATTGTTCCCGCTAAACTTAAGTGATTTACAGTAATCATATCTGCTATATGTCATGTATAGATTAGAGTATGAAAGAACATGGTATCTTTTCTGGAGTCTAGATCACGAGTGAAGCAAGTTGGTTTGAATGTTATACAAGTATAATGTGAGTGAAGTACTCAAACACTTTTAGCAAACAGTGTCATTGATAATGCTGGCTGGTCTTCCCTGCACAATTGTTGTTTTACGACATGTGTACTACTGCAGCTTCTCATAGTTTCGTGAAATCTCAGAATATACACTTGTAGTGCTTTATCAGAAGTCATTTCTGGTATTGGTACATACTACCCGGTTGTGCATAAAATGGCCTGCCATTTCATTTTTTTAGTTTGTAACTAAGCATGTAGGTCACTTTCTGCATTTATCATCCCTAGTTAAAAGTTGTAAACACTCAAGATGTAAGTAGGTGAAGTGTGTGCATTAAGGGCTATTCAAAAAGAAAGGGGGCCGATTGATAAACTCCACACGAAAGTATATTTTATTTTTTGAACACACCACTACTATGATTTTAAAATCAAATCTTATCACCCCTCTCCCTTCATGATTTTTATTTCAATCGTGTGATAGGCAACTCTGGTACACTTATCTCCAGCAGAACTGTTGCTTCAATTCTGGTACATACAAGAATTGTCGTCGGCTTGGCTTTGGCCATGTTACTGATTCAAGGGCGCTAGTTAATGGTGCCAGGACTGTGCAGCTTGTAGGAACTTCCAAGTGCGTGAGCGCTCACGGCATCTATTACAATATACTTGCAATGCATGCTTACAAGTAAAAAATGCACCCTAGACTGTTGTTAAAAAACACTAAATGTCTTGAGCGCTTATGCACGTGGATGTTTCTACAACTTGTAGCATGCTCCACCTCAACTGCACATATACACTGTCCTGGCAAGACTCATCTACACGCTCAAATTAGAATTACAAAACTCTCTGAACAATTCTTATAATACCAGAATTGAGGTCGTTAAGTACAAGATGACGCTCAACCGTCATCTAGCGTTACCTACACCCACAATGTTTTTTTATGAGCGGGTTTCTGTCCCAAGCCCCTTTTCTTTCTGAATAGCCCTTATTTGTTATACTACTCACGGTTCACTAAGCTTAGCGGTGAGCACATGCACAGCATCAATGGGGCAAGTCTTCAACAAAGGCCAAGAAATCTGCAATAGATAGGATTTCTGAAAGAGTTACTTATAAAAACCAAAAATGAAGCGGCCAACATGACCTGAATCATCAAAACGGTTGTGAGCTTGTGAAATACTCGCTTACGATCCAGAAAAAAATATTAACATATACGGCCATTACTTTAATATTACATAAACAATTCCTTCTTTACCATGATTGAATTTTGAGCAGAACGCTATAATCACATACATACTTTTACCTTCAAACCTTTTCAGCTTCTTATAAACTAGGAACAGCAATAAATAAAAGTAACCATATATATATATATATATATATATATATATATATATATATATATATATATATATAGATAGATAGATAGATAGATAGATAGATAGATAGATAGATAGATAGATAGATAGATAGATAGATAGATAGATAGATAGATAGATAGATAGATAGATAGATAGATACATACATACATACATACATACATACATACATACATACCAAGAGCGGATGAAGTGTATTGTGAGAAAACAAAGACAACCCGTAGGTCTACCTGTGGTGAGCAGTGCATAGGCAAGTGAAATAAAATGCTCTTACTCCAGACCACGATCATGAGCAGAATAGCTGAAATGGTGAAGTGCTAAAGTGCATCTAGGGAGGACTGTAATCTTTAACCCTGAGGGGGAGTCTGAGATATGCTGCAAGCAGGATTGCACCTGAGCCCGCTGATTAGGGCTGAGAGATGACTTCGATTCCAGTCTATATACATGTTGTATCTAGAACCTGAATTAAATAACGCTACCATTTTCTTTTATTTGTGCACTCCACATTACCGAGGATGCATCTAATTATGCAATGTCTGCTCGCTGTCTCACCACTTTTTAACTGCCATTATTATCACAAATGCAGTTACTGTTATAATACGTCGTTCTTGATAAGTTAAGTATTTTTGTCAAATGAATCTCTTCCTTTACTTGAGCTTCAGCCTTCTTCGCCAGGTGCGTATCCCTCTCAATGTTAGAAAGTTGCAAGTGACTTGGGATCAGGTGGTGATTTTCTAAAGGTACTATGGTTTCCTCCACCATTCATAAAAAGTCTAGTCGCGATCCAGTATTAGCTTAGCCTGGGACTTTACTTTTTCTGTGCCTCTCATATGACAGAGAAAATGCTGGTCAACTAGATTCCAAAAGTACGCCCTTTCCTTTATGGGACGCCGTTTGTAACATCCGTACTTTTGTTGAAAGAAGCAATCTTTGTCAAGACAGAAGTACTTTTGTCTGACAAATGTTACTTTTGTCAGACAAAAGTACTTTTGTCGTTGACAAACTTTCCCATAGAACAAACAAACAAACAAAGTACAATATGTACAATATATAGCAAAATACACACAATTAAACTTGACTTGATTATTAAGATCTGCCAGTCATGATGTTGATGGAAATTACTTGAGGAATACGGAAATCAATTAGTGACAACGCAGGTAACAAATCTATCACATGGCCAGCTCCAGTCATCTGGCTTAGTATCACATACTGTAAATCACTTAAATATGGCGTGAACATTATATAGCGCAATTATGGAACAGCCCTGGATAGCGTGATCTAAGTATAGCGGTGAACAGGTACAGCAGCAGCAAGTTCAATTAAGAATTTAATAAAGACGGGGATTTTACAATAGCGCATATGGGAATAGCGCTATTATCGCTATCTTATTGTTCCCGCTATACTTAAGTAATTTACAGTATATACTGCTGACAGTGCTGAGATGATATATGTTACCCCTACTCATGCTCTATTGACCCTTCGAATACTGAGGCTACTTTTGCCTAAAGCAGAAGGACAGAAAGATGTTTGAACAACATAAAAAGTCTGGCATGTTGGTATCCATTGGAAAGCTCTCATTGAGTACTCTAAGATGAGTCCCTAAATGCCAGGGTTGCAGTCATTTTTCAGTTTTTTGCATATGAAATTCCTCACAAATTCCTGGGGGTCCTGCAGGTTATTTTTCGAGCGGTGGGAGTCAAAATGATGCCCAGATGTCCTGCTGGCTAAATTATGGTTGCAGTTTAAGTTGAACATATAGCCGTCATGATCTATAGCCTGTTCTAGTTGATAATTTAGATAAACATGACAAACATCTGTATACGTAATGCACATTGTCATTGTGTCTTAGCTATATCCAATATCCAATATACAGGGAAGTGAGAGTTGTCCTCACCTCTTAGAACCAAGTTGGCATGATCGCTATACAAACGTTTGGTGATTTTGGGTGCTTTATTTGGTTACCTTTCCAATGAAAGACACCGTCAGATTTTTTTCACAAAAGAGAGATGGCACTTTGGTGCTTTTTCTGTGCTGTTTTTTTTTTTCGTTTCGGAAAGATCAGGAGGATGTATATATACATGTGATTTGGCCATCTTATCCCTTTAAGTGCTGAGGCTACTTTTGCCCAAAGAGCTAGAACGCAAAGATTTTTGAAAAACATCTAAACCCTGTCAGGTTAGTATTCATTGAAAATCTCACAGTACTCTCAGATGAGTACCCATATGCCAGGGTTTCAATCATATTTCAGGGTTTTTGCATCGTTTTGTATTGGCAAAATTAACCACCAGCAGCATAAGGGTTAAGGAATTGTCACTGGGCCGTAGTAGCTATATCCAATAAACTGGGAAGTGAGAGTTGTGAAGTTGTTTCAATCATATTTCATGTTTTTGCATCATTCTGTATTGGCCAAATTAGCCACCAGCAGCATAAGGGTAAAGTTCCTCGGTGTGTGTATAGTGTGTAGTTATTCTGGTCTTTGTGGTATTGAGTTGGAACTAGAGGTCCTATTTGTTTTGCCACTACTACCATCATATTTCTGAGAGGGTGTCAAAACCTCCCTCACTGAGTCTGAACTCTCTTTGAATACTTTCTTCCCCACAAAGTGTGTGATTTCAACTAACGACTGCATAACCGGCACACAGCTATACTTGTATGCATTTCCATTTGCAATGCCATATATATTTCCTTAGGGGTGTCAGTCTCTTCCTGGGTATATTTGATTTTTAAGGCCAAAGTTCGAATGCGGATTAGGAGTATTATAATGATGAGTGCCCAAGATATGAACCATATTCCACCACGTACGGTCTCGCCGTCTTCGGGACCCCAATCGCACGTGGGCCCTAGTCATTTGTAGGCGACACTTGCAGGTACTAAATGTCTTGAGCGCTTACGTACGTAGGAGCTTCTTCACCTTGTAGTAAGCTGCACCTGAGTTGCACAAATACCCTATCGTGACAATATTCGCCTGCGCGCTCAAATTAGTTACAAGAAGGATGCCAAGCCGATGGCAATTCTGTTACCAGAATTGCTATGTTCTCTAAACGATTCTTACACTTTCAGAATTGACTTTTGTATCAGCGTTACCCACATCAACAATGATATTCCTCGTTCCGGCCCCCAGACCCGTTTTTCTCGGGAAAACCCTAATTCATTTTACTACTCAAGGTTCGTAAGGTTGTGCAGCCAGCAGATACACGACGTCGATGGAGGCTATTCTTTAATAATGACCCAGAACTCTGCAAAAGTTATTTTCTGAGAGAGTCACTTATAAAGCCAAAAACCAAAAGGCCAAAATGATCAGAATATTCCAAACGGGGGTGAGCTCGTATAGTACTCGCTAGGAAAGCCGACAATAAATTAACCAGATGCAGCAATAACTTTTAGATAACTTAATCAATACTTTGTTCACCATTATTGAATTTTGAGCAGACTGCTATCATCACGAACAGACCTTTATCTTCAAAACATTTTAGCATATTATAAACGTGGCAGAGTAATAAATAAAAGTGACCGTATATATGTATGCATGCATGCATATATATATATATATATATATATATATATATATATATATATATATATATATATATATATATATATATATATATATATATATATATATATATATATATATATATGTATATATATATATATATATATATATATATATATATATATATATATATATATATATATATATGTATATATATATATATATATATATACATGTATATATATAGAGAGAGAGAGGGAGAGGTGAAAATAAACATCTACACACACACAAATATATATATATATATATATATATATATATATATATATATATATATATAGAGAGAGAGAGAGAGAGAGAGAGAGAGAGAGAGAGAGAGAGAGAGGTGAAAATATACATCTACACACACACACACATATATATATATATATATAGAGAGAGAGAGAGCAGGATGAATTTGTTGATTACATTTCCTTTTAAATACATACCCGCAGCAGTTGAATTGTATTGCGAGAAAGCAGAGACAAGGTGTAGGCCTACTTGAGGTGAGCAGTGCATGGGTAAGTGAAACATAATACTCTTACTCCAGACCTGAATCATGAGCAGAATAGCTGGTTTTGTGCTAAAGTGCATCTGAGAACTGTGATCGATAACCCTTCCTTTAGGGGCAGTTTATGTGTATTTTTGGCTGTGCTGCAGGTGGGATTGTTCCTGAGCCCTCTGACTAGACATGGGAGATGGCTTGGATTCCAGTATATATAGACTTTATTTAGAACCTGAAAGAAATAACGCTATTGTTGTTCACTCCGCATTACCGAGGATGTGTTTAATCTTGTTCTGTCTGCTCACTGTCTCACCTCTTTTTAGCTGCAGCTACTATCATAAATGCAGTTACAGTTATAATAGATCGTTATTGACTAGTCAAGTCTTTTCATCAAATAAATACCTTCCTTGACTTATCCCTCATCCTTCTTTACCAGGTGTGTTATTCTCTCTCTCAGGTTGCAAGTGACTTGAGATCAGATGGTGATTATCTCAAGATTTCCTCAACATTCATAAAACGTCTCATCGCGATTTGGTATTAGTGTAGCATGGGGCCTTTTTTGCATCTCTCATATTGATAGGGAAAGTGCTGGTCAACTTAATTCCACAGGTACACCCCTTCTTTGGGAAATGGAAGATAATCAGAGATCATTATAAATAGCATCTAAGGGTTAATTGGTATACTGATCAGTGTTCAAGCTAGAAACGGATTATGGGGGGATTTTAAAATGTCTATTTCACTTTCCCTACCACTCGGCGATGCATCTATCTCCAAGCGACTGCCACATGCAGCGCAGGTGGTGCCACAGGTTGACCAGTCTCTCGTTCATAATCCTAGCCAGGGGTTCAGGTGTTTTGGGAGGTGTCCTGGAAGTGTGATTGCGCCTGAGACCTGTGCCTAGACCTAGTAGATTCTTTGGATTCGCGTGTATCCCGGGGGGGGCACTCAGGTACAGAGGGGGGCCGCACCTTAGTTACGTATTTCGCGGAAGAAGGGGTCTTTTTTGAAAACCTCCGCATGTCCGCGATTTTGTAAAAGAAGGGTACTTTTTGTACCAAGGTACGAAGTATGGGGGTCAAAATCCCCTTAAAATCCACGAAATATACGCGGCTCTGACGCCGAGTGACTCCCGAAGGGACTGGACTCCCAAGTCTGCTGCCGCCACTTGCTGCCGCTAAACACGCAGAGGATTATAAAATCTAAAGTTTAAATACGTGTTCCCGTTCATCCAATGTCAGTGTTTTGATAAAAGAAGGGGTGTTTATTTCGTGGAAAAAATCAGCGTTTTATTAAAATAAGGGTGCTTTTTTGGCCAGAAATCAGTGCTTTAGGGGTATTTTTTAATTTTGATAACGAACGTATGCGCCCCCCTAAATACCCAAGTGCCCCCCCCGGGGCGTGTATACGTTATTCAGAATCTGTAAGAAATAACGCTACTAGTGAACTAGTGATTCCAAAGGGACACAGCACTGTTGGCAGTAATAACTATTTCTAAACAAGCTGTGAAAACCCAAACATAGCACCAAAAGGTCATGGTTCGGACAAACCTCACTGCAGCTCTGAAAACACTTGTATCTAACAATTATTGTTGGGCCAGATAAGTTTGACTTACGTCTAAACCCACTAATGGAACCAGGCCAAAAATAGTAGGTTCTGCCACATACACAATATGAGTTAAATAAGATTGCTCCAACTACACACCAATACACATGAAGCTGTATTTACAAACTGTGATGAAACCTTATTGATGAAACCTTCCACACAAAACCTCAAATTTTTGAACCGGCACATCCATCCACAGCTTTTATAGTTGCAACCCTAGTAGCCTAAACAACTTGTATGCAACGCTGTTGTTCAAATACTATATTAATATCACTTACAACAGTTTTACATCACGTTCATAGCAGATCATATAGGAGTCAGTAGAAGGAAGAATTTGCAAATGAATCTGAATGATTCATCACCAAGAGGGTTCCTGTGAAAAAGCATGACTGTAAGACGAGGCCAAACTTCAATATCCGCATAGATATTTCAGTTTGAAATCTTGACCTATAGCAGTGACGTCTTGCTTTTGTATGTGTCTATGAGGTCCCCAATGAATGAGGTCATTTTTGTGGCGAGTTAGGTATTGTTAAGCAAACACCTGATCTGACAGTGGGCTTTTGTCTTTTGACCTGCTGACTTAGAGAAACCCCCTACATTTTCAAGCAAATATGTCAGTCTGCCCTTCTCCTTTCATTGTATGTGGCCTGACCCGATTGCTATGCTTCAGTTGATTCCCTTTAGCATGTTTTAAAGCAAAATCCCTTACTAATTGGAATCATTGCAACAGCCCAGTATTCTTTAATATGATTTGAAGTTGTGAAGGTAGATTGTGGGTTTGCATCATCAGAAAGGATCTCTCAAAACATCTACCGTGTACAGTGTCTGACAAGGAAAGGTGTGAAAAGTAAGTGAGGTTAAGAGGTTAAGACTTGGATGAGAGTTACATTTGATGTTTTAGGAGGATGTAAACAACTCTCTACAATACAACAATTCATCTTCTGATATTGACAAAACACATTATAATTCATACATTTGTTGCAACTTAAAAGAGGAAGCTTATTCCATAATAAAAGTTTTTTATTCTCTTTGTATCATCGAGATGATAATTACCTTATAGAAATATTAGTAAGGATTATGAAGATGAAATTACTAAGGGCTCTTGGAATGGTAAAGATTGAGACCACCCTACAACTCACCTATCACCTCTATCAGTTTAATCGAAACAGACTTATGTTAAGGAAAAACCTAATACAAATGTATCTATTGGGATAAATCATTGTGTATGTCATCCAAAGCTTCTGAAATTTAGTCACATTTTTGTTGTTGCAATGTCTACCCATTGTCAAGAAAGGACACCAAGCCATACACGTGCAGTATAACAGGTTTATTATCACTTAACTACATAGCCAGGCGAGGACCACCTCCGAAAACACAGCGATATAATCGTAATGCTAGATCGCTAAAGCTGCAAATCCGAGGCTGCCGACGCTCAATATAAAAACACATATATATACAATATTTACAAGTATATGCGCCTATGAGGCGTGTCTGCGAGCGAGTATACGCATTGTAGTACATACAACATTCAATTGTCATACCATTACACAAACCAGTCAGAAGTTTGCGGTTAAGAATTAATTTAATATGCCCACACATAAAGCAACTGATGCTTTAAAGAAAAAGGGTGGGTGGGTGGGAAAATTTTCGCCCAGCAGTGTGGGAAGCTTGAACGGCTTGTCCAACGACGACGAGTTTGTTTCTATGAACGCGTCGCCAGGGTAAACAATCCCTGATTGGACAATCGCGGAGGCGCGTCATATGTGTGACGTCACAATGTCAACACAAGCACGAGAAAGCAAGAAGGCCGTAATACGACCACCATGTCCGCAACAATGACATGCAATCGCATTATATACGGCGATTACACACCAATCATATTCTTTATTAATTATGTTCTTTTAGTGCCAATTCACGAAACATTTTGATCTATAAAAAGTCTACATTTTGCATTATTGTTGGCAGCATGATAGATATGACTCCTTAAACCA
Source organism: Maea johnstoni (assembly GCA_963942565.1). NCBI lineage: Eukaryota > Metazoa > Annelida > Polychaeta > Spionida > Magelonidae > Maea > Maea johnstoni. Next base: position 4,620,430 of record OZ012691.1, on the reverse strand, counting down.
ACAATGTCTTTGAGACCAGTGTAGTGAGACTGGTTCTATCAAATTTGTCACCTGCAGTTCTTGGAAAAGACTCCATTATCAGAAAATGTTTTGGCACCTTTTGTGGTTCCTTAAGAAGTTCTGGTGGAGTGTATGCCTTCAAGTCACATTCTTTGAGGGAATCAGAATGTTTGGGAATGATGCAGGCACAAAGTTCTGGTTCGCCCTTGTTTACAACAGACACTATTTGAATCTGAGCTATTTGGGGGTGGTTAGAGTAAAATGATTCTAACACTGAAGGGTAGATCAAAGTATCGCCATGCTTTATAACCTCATCTTTCCTGCCAATAAAAGTGAGGAAACCTGTCTTATTTAAGTATCCTAGGTCATCAGTTTTGAACCATCCACCTTCTGCCTTGGCTTTCATTGTCTTTTCTGGGTCTTCAATATAGCACAATTCTGCTGTGCGATAACTTCTTGCAAATATCTCACCAATTGCACCATAAGGAACCACATTCTGCTGATCATCAACTATTTTCAACTCAATATGCGAAAGGGGAACCCCCACATTATTGATACATTGCTCTGGTGTCCATGTGTATCTCTGGCATGAAATAGTGATCTCAGTGGAGCCATAACAACAGAGAAGGGATTGAAAGACTGTTCCTAGTTTCTGGATATCACCGCCATCCATTCTTTGTCCACTCCAAAGACCACTTTTCATTGTTGGGAGATTCAAGGTACCCTCCTCACTCCTCCTTAATATCTCATACAGAAGAAAGGGAAAGAAAACTCCACTGTTACATTTTTCAGTTTCCATGACCTTGATGAAGAAATCAAGTGGGTTGACTTTCTTAATTGTTGGAAATGGAGGACAAACAATAAGTTTGCATCCTCTAATGAGGCAACCCACCATAACCCCACAACCTGACAGGTGACTCAGTGGTCTTTCGTTGAAGATACATGAGTTCTCAGTAAAATTGCAGGAGCTAAACAAAGCCGTTAAATTGTTTGATAAATTGTGATGATTCCAAGGAACACCCTTGGGAATGCCTGTTGTTCCTGATGTCAGAAATATTACTAAATAAGACTCAAAGGTTACTTGGGAAGCAACTTCATCCACAACCATTGGATCATAATCAACTGGACGTTTAAGAAGCTCATGAAAATCTACTGAGGCTTCCACTTTAGGAAAAGTGATGGTGAACTTTATCTCTAGCTTCTCAACTATATTCTTGAAGATTTCAAAGTATGGGCTCTCTTCATGGCTTGCAAGGATTAGACCCTTAACCCTATTTTTCATCAGGATAGCCTCTAGTGATGCTCTGTCTGACTTTGACATGGCAGTCAAAATGGCAAGTGAAAGCAACACTGGCACACCCCCAGCACGAATCACACCCAAGAAGCCAATTGGATATTCAATACTATTTGGCATAGCTATTGCAATGTGATCACCAGGAGACAATCCCAATTTAATCAATGAAAAGGCGAAAGTTTCAGAATGTTCTTTGAGCTGCCTGTAAGTGTACACTTTTCTTTGCTGTCTAGGGCTCAGAAAAACGAAGGCTTCCTTGTCTGGTGATACTTTTGCTCTTTCATCTAAAACTGCCAGGAGCGTGGTAGCTACAAGTGGGTCACGTGTTGTGCCATGCACATAACTTAATCCGGTGTGAGTGTCCATATCCTAAAATGTAAACACAAAGAATCCCTTTCAATGGTTGATCACTCCCTATTTTACATAAAAAATGAATTAAATAGGAAAATGATAATTATAACCAGGATATTCCTTTACTACAATAAGTGGTTGAAATATAGCCAAATTTTCAACTCGTCAAGATTCCTACACAGGTATTTTTCTTTAGCATTTTGCAATGAATTTTCTGATATATTTGTAATGTAAAGCTAACTAAAGATAGTCATCTCAATCATTAGTCCCTATTTCCTAATGAGCAGCATTATGAAGCTTTTATGTTATAAAGAAATGAGGGACTGTCAAATATCAAAGTTAAGGAATGGGCCCGAAGGTGAATAAGAAACAGTTCCTAGCTTTTTCTCTTACTTTAACTACCATTTATCTATATATGATAATTACACATCCACCTAAGTAATGATAAATGTGTTATCTGGTTTAGTTCTCAGTAAACTAAACTAAAAACATCTTGTTTCCCAATCTCCCCTTTCAGTTCCCTCACACACCCTCATGTGGCTCTTTATAACACCTACTCTCTCGCCAACCCTCGTGTTGACCAGTGACCTAAAGGCAAACTGGACCATCCCTAGGATATCAATATTGATGTTACCACTTCATAAAACCGCCAAAAATTGTCAAATTATGTCGAAAAATGGTTCATTATATTGTCTTCATTATTTTATTTTATTTTTATTGACACTAATGAATGATATGTACAGATTTGCCCATTTCTGATAATAAGATGCCTTTTCTGTGGACAAATATTCCTGTAACTAGTTCCTCTGTTTATCCAAAGAATCTGCAAAAAACAAACCGGCATTCATTGAATAGGTACATATAAAGTAACATTCAAATGAAGATGCTCCTGTGTGTTTCAGTAAAACTTCTATTGCTAATTTATGCTATTAACCAAACTTTGATATGTTGCATTAAAACGAAATGGTAGTGGAAAATGCCATTGTAAATCCTGATCTAAGTTGGCAGGCGAAAAGCTTACAGGGGGATCGGAAAGACTGAAATCCAATGTCACAAATGTATACACTAACTGTGCATGAGGGTTCTAGTTGATCAGTATACTCAATTAAAACAAGTAATCATATCTGCTATATGTCACGTATAGATTAGAGTATGAAAGAACATGGTATCTTTTCTGGAGTCTAGATCACAAGTGAAGCAAGTGGGTTTGAATGTTATACAAGTATAATGTGAGTGAAGTACTCAAACACTTTTAGCAAACAGTGTCATTGATAATGCTGGCTGGTCTTCCCTGCACAATTGTTGTTTAACGACATTCGTACTACTGCAGCTTCTCATAGTTTCGTGAAATTTCAGAAAATACACTTGTAGTGCTCTATCAGAATTTGTACAAGTCATTTCTGGTATTGGTCATACTACCCGGTTGTGCATAAAATGGCCTGCCATTTCATTTTTTTAGTGTGTAATTAAGCATGTAGGTCACTTTCTGCATTTATCATCCCTAGTTAAAAGTTGTAAACACTCAAGATGTAAATAGGTGAGGTGTGTGCATTAAGGGCTATTCAAAAAGAAAGGGGGCCAATTTATACACTCCACATGAAAGTATATTTTACTTTTTGAACACACCACTACTATGATTTTAAAATAAAATTTTATCACACCTCCCCCTTCATGATTTGTATTTCAATAGTGTGATAGGCAACTCTGGTACACTTATCTCAAGCAGAACTGTTGCTTCAATCATGGTACATACCATAATTGTCTCCGGCTTGGTTTCGGCCATGTTAATGATTCAAGGGCGCTAGTGAATGGTGTCAGGACTGTGCAGCATGTAGGAACTTCCAAGTGCCTCAACTGCACATATACACTGTCCTGGCAAGACTCATCTGCACGCTCAAATTAGAATTACAAAATTCTCTGAACAATTCTTATAATACCAGGATTGAGGTCGTTAAGTACAAGATGACGCTCAACCGTCATCTAGCGTTACCTACACCCACAATGTTTTTTATGAGCGGGTTTCTGTCCCAAGCCCCTTTTCTTTATGAATAGCCCTTATTTGTTATACTACTCACGGTTCGTTAAGCTTAGCAGTGAGCACATGCACAGCATCAATGGGGCAAGTCTTCAATAAAGGCCAAGAAATCTGCAATAGATAGGATTTCTGAAAGAGTTACTTATAAAAACCAAAAACGAAGCGCCCAACATGACCTGAATCATCAAAACGGTCGTGAGCTTGTGAAATACTCGCTAAAGATCCAGAAAAAAATTTAACATATACGGCAATTACTTTTATATTACATAAACAATTCCTTGTTTACCATGATTGAATTTTGAGCAGAACGCTATAATCACATACATACTTTTACCTACAAAACATTTTTAGCTTCTTATAAACTAGGCAAAGCAATAAATAAAAGTAACCTATACATATATATATATATATATATATATATATATATATATATATATATATATATATATATATATATATATATATACATATATATATATATATATATATATATATATATATATATATATATATATATATATATATATATATATATATATATACATACCAACAGCGGATGAAGTGTATTGTGAGAGAAACAAAGACAACCCGTGGGTCTACCTGTGGTGATCAGTGCATCGCCAAGTGAAATAAAATACTCTTACTCCAGACCTCGATCATGAATAGAATAGCTAAAATGGTTAAGTGCTAAAGTGCATCTAGGGAGGACTGTAATCTTTAACTCTAAGGGGGTGTCTGAGATATGCTGCAAGCGAGATTGCACCTGAGCCCACTGATTACGGCTGAGAGATGACCTCGATTTCAGTATATACATGTTGTGCCTAGAACCTGAATGAAATAACGCTACCGTTTTCTTTTATTTGTGCACTCCACATTACCGAGGATGCATCTGATTATGTAATGTCTGCTCGCTGTCTCAACACTTTTTAACTGCCATTACTATCACAAATGCAGTTACTGTTATGATGCACCGTTATTGATTAGTCAAGTCTTTTTGTCAAATGAATCTCTTCCTTTACCTGAACCTCATCCTTCTTCGCCAGGTGCGTATCCCTCTCCGGGAATGTTAGAAAGTTGCAAGTGAGTTGGGATCAAGTGGTGATTTTCTAAAGGTACTATGGGTTCCTCCACCATTCATAAAAAGTTTAGTCGCGATCTGGTATTGGATTAGCCTGGGACTTTCCTTTTTCTGCGCCTCACATATGACAGAGAAAGTGCTGGTTAACTAGATTCCAAAAGTACGCCCCCCTCGAGAGGATTTTCGCCGTCGGGCTACGCCCTCGAGCGACAATCCTCTCTCGGGGAAGTTATTCCCGGTGGACACCCCACAGGGATGTCATATTTGTATAATGTATCCTCAAGGGGTAGGGCGGCTAGAGCTGTTTCATGCCACAATCGATGAAAACGGTGCTGCCATCTGTATTTTGCATGAGACATCAAACCTACTTACCACCCTACATGTGTGTATGTGTGTATATAGATACACACACACACACACACACATATATATATATATATATATATATATATATATATATATATATATATATATATATATATATATATATATATATATATATATATATATATAATATATATATATATATATATATATATATATATATATATATATATATATATATATATATATATATATATATATATATATATATATATATATATATATATTTGTGTGTGTGTGTGTGTAATGGCCTAGAATGGAGGATTGCTTGAAATGTATTAAGTTGTGAAAAAGATCACATGAACAGTTGCATGAAAAGAAAATTACTAAATTACATATTTGTTTGTTTAAACGTTAGTGTATTTACTGTTCATTTCAACCATTCTTAATTGTTGTCATTTTACAAATCCTCTATTAATTTTCTTCATAACGAAAAAATGCGCAAATATTTCTGTACCCTAACCAATGGCCATATCATTCATTTCTAATGGCCAACTGCTTCACATAAAAATGTATGGGTTTGAGGGACAACTACAGTAAATTAGTTTTAATCAACATTTAATCATTTAAATCAACATTTTCGAGTAACTCACCCACGTATAGAAGTAGCTCTCTGTGTGAACCTATTTATCAGAGATCATCGAAAATAGCCTCTAAGGATGAATTGGTTTTCTGATACGCCAGATCAGTGGTTTAAGCTAGAAACAGATTATGGGCGGATTTTAGATATGTCTATTTCACTTACCCTACCCCTAGGCTATGTATCTATCTCCAGGCGACTGCCATATGCAGCGCAGGTGGTGCCACAGGTTGACCAGTCTCTCGTGGATAGTCCGCAGGGCATCACGATGACCACAGCCAGTGGGAACTACTCGTACTGGACAGGTGACGAAACTTCAAAGTCGTGGTACTATACCATCATCGCCAGGCAGACACCAAAACACAGGCAAGTAGATTAATTTCACTACCTTTAACGAATACCAATTAGTCTTAGTTGTTAAAGATCTATGTAAGAACGATAACCATACTAAAGGATTAAGGTGGAAGAAAACTTTGACTCTTATAACCTGTCTGTGGTCAGTTTATAACTGTGCGAATACCAAGTAAGTCACGAAAATATACACCAGGACTGGGTATAGAAGTTGGGAGAAGGTAACATTTACACGAATGGTCGACTGCCTAGTCGTTACAGAATACATAGGTCCGGGACATAGTACGTTTGTCTGTCACAAATTCACGAATATCATGCTTCGTCAATGTGTACAATGACTGCTGTTAGAAGTTAGCAACTTGTCTATCTTCACATGTTTTGCTTTAGGCTAAAGCCCCATTTACACTAGCCGAAATTTTGCTGGCAACGTACTGGCGACCATTGGCGACGGGGGGCAATAAGTGAGTTAGTAAGTATTTAATGACTATATCTTCGATATAAAAAATACATTGTACAAACTTGATTCAATAGAAAATTATGGGGGTAAAAATGTGGTGGCAATCCCCCGCAACCATCTTTTGCCACCTAGTTGCGAGCAAGTTGCCAGCATAGTGTAAAAGGGGCTTAAATCGTTAATTGTTAGTTGTAAATGGAACTCGGGATTATCCGAGAGGACATCTCACAAACGATAGACATACGGTTTTTGCGTACGTTGCCAGTTACAGGCGGTTTTATTCATTACTTACAACCGCCTTTACTTACAACCTTAGATAAATAAAAACAAGTGGATGTGAAACCAGTCGGTCAACCTGAACAGGCTAGCCTCAATCAATAGCCCAAAAGTCGTGGTATGCGCATGCTCAGGTGATGCTGGCGATAAGGTTTCTCTGTAATAATGTAATCGATACGAGAGCCCTGATTGGTCTTTGTTCCCACGTGACCTCGCGCTGATGTCAGATCAGTGACTCCTGGCATGAGTTCAGCCCTTCACTATAGCGCATATAGTAATTGGTCTCTCGCTACAGTACATATCCATTCCTTTCTTCATCTAAGCTTACAAACGGCTAGACACGACCTAGCCTTGTTGTGACGTTAAATGTGACGTAAACCAAAACTCTGAATTCAGAACAGAATCATAAGTACATATTTTTTCAGCTATGTTTGTGAAAAATACCTTTGCAATGGAGTGGATTCTGAGTATTACATTTTCTCTTTTCAGAAATGGACATCTGGTGGATTCGAATTGTCTTTCTTGTAATTGTGTTGATGGCCGTAGGCCTAATTGTCATAGTTTCGGTAATGGACGACCTGAGAACGCCTATTAGGAGCATTCCGGCACCAACATTTCAAAACCAGAACTCCTATTCCGAGAAGAAATTCACAACTACTTGCAGAGAGGTGGACACTAACTCGCCAGTAAAATACTTCCCTGTTTTGACCGGGAATAGTACGGATAAAACGACACACAAATATGGAGTGCCTGCCCACTATTGGTCATTAGGGGCAAATCATGAATACCTAGACCATATATCATACATTCTCAATCCGTCTCGTGCATGTCACCATGACAACAGTCAAGTCCACATCGTTTTTCTTACCTCCACCGCAGTCAAGAGCGCCACCATGCGGAGAGCGGTGCGTACTATGTGGGCAGGTGTCCGCAATCATAATGGAAAACGCATCGTACATTTGTTCTTTGTAGGAACTTCCAAGAACGAAACAATCATGAAAAATATATTCGAGGAGAGCAGAATCCATGGGGATATCATCATGATAAATCGGACGGATAGCTATCATTTACTCACAGTGAAAACTTTACTCATGCTTCGATGGAGCCTGCGGCATTGCAACCAGGCAAAATACGTCATCAGAGCAACAGACGACATAATATTTTCCTATCGGAAACTATTTTTCGCTTTAGACACTTTACGACCAAATAACCTCTACTTTGGCTGTAGTAGTGCGCCTATGGTGAAGTTTAGATTTCCCTCATTCGCAAATGGTTATTTCGTACTCGTTAGTATGAACATGGCCAGGGATATGTTTTTACTCGGATGTAAAACGAACAATTATTTCCCGGATGATATCTATTTAGGTATGCTCGCAGTTATGCTCGGTTACCCTCCCGTAGGGCTTACTAAATACATGTGTGTGGAGCCGCAAGTGTCGTATGAGAAATTCATCCCGAGCGCGCAAAATAAACGAGACTTAAAGGACCCGTATTCAGCTGTATTCATAGTCCACATGGGCAGCTCAAGACATACCGTCAGGAGAATGAAAACTCTGTGGAAAGAACTTGGGCCGAGTCTGGTGTGAATTCTTCACCGTGTAGCCGCTCCGGCATTGCTAACTGCCAAAATATAGACTTGCAAAGACCAGTACATATCAATTTGCAAACATCAGGAAGACGAAAGTATAAAAAGATGTAAACCGCAGAAAAAAGTAATTATAATAGCAAAAGGTTTTGTGACCTAATG
>OZ012691.1:4594380-4606880 GCA_963942565.1 Maea johnstoni | reverse complement strand
GTAGCGTCCATATACATGTTGTCACCTGAAACAATTTAAGCCCCTCCCCCCTCCCCCCAACACCTAACTAAATTGTCACCAAAAAAGTATGTTCCATTTATATGTAAACCAAATAAATGTTAAAGTACCAATATTACATAATAAGACATAAGGAAATAGGGTAAATATAAAGAAAATGGATTGTTATCTCCAGTAGATATGGTGGGTGATAATTGGTGAAATTGGAATGTCAACATGGCTTCCATACAGTCCAAATCTTCTAAGTGTTTTAGGCAATGAAGGGCAGTGAGCTACCAGGCTGATATATACCCTGCCTGAGAGATGATAAGTCATATTAATCAATGGTAGTAGGCCATTTTAGTCCAAAATATGTATACTTTGTAACTCAAATAATGCTTAAAACTAAAATCAATTTTTAATGCCAGAAAGTCATCAAAAATCAAAAAATCTTTTTGTTTTACTAATATATGGTATGTGAACTTAATATTGTTCAGAAAAATAATGGTTCACCTGCACCATATGAAACAAAATTTTAAAACTTAAAGTGTAACTCCACCTTCAAAATTAAAAAAGATATGTTTTAGAGCTCAGTGTCACCTTTCTCAGGACACCTTGATTACAATTGTACTCCGCAAATTGACTGAGATATTTAAGTTTGTATCTTGAAAAATACAGCAAATTTACTGCCTCAGCTGGTCCATGGGGGCACATTCTTGGAGCTTATCAGAAACAGGAAGTGACGTCATACTGCTACATCCAGGCTGCTCAGGGCCATTCAGAACTGAACACCCTAACACATTCTGTCATTAGTAAATGACTAGCAAAGAGGATAGTGGTGTATCAAACTCAGCAAACAGAGGCACTGTGTCTCAGTGTATACCTTTATGGTGCAATTTTATTTTCTAGAGGTATACCAGGTTCTGTGTGGCAAAAGCAATGAGGGAAAAGAGACCTGCAGTAAAGGGGTTATGGATGGGCTTTAGGGCTCTAGAGATTTTACCAGTTTACAAATTAGCCTGGTATTTAGTACTCTTACAATGTCCTGACACTGTTATCTTGTGATGAAAGGAAGTTTACAATTAGTAAGCTGTGTGTGTATTGTCATGTAGAGTGTGTCGGCTGCTCAGGAATTGACTGCAATACACATTAATCTCAAAGGAATTGCGTCTGCTCTATAGTCCCATGCTTTACCCAGGAGATTAACTGCAATAAACATCCTCTGGGCGCGATTATTTCCAATTGCAGTCAGACTAGTTACTGTTAGGAAAACACAAGTATTTGAAGTACAATTGTGAAACCAGATAGCCTATAAACCATCTTCCAATTATATTGTGATGATGTTTAGTTCATATTAGCTATATATTACTTCTAAACTAATGCCTACAATTTAAACAGAAATACGGCAAATATAACATATTTTTAATTTTGTTATTGTATGACAGAAAACTATTATTAGTATTAGTGTATTCTTCCGATAGTTTGAGGGGGAAGTCAGTGAACATCCTTTTCTGGCATTCAGAACTTCCCCCACTTAATCTAAATGTTCCTTGCCTTTAAATGTGTGGCTATCACAGACCATATATTGATCATATTTTTGGCGGTTCAGACCGTATATTGATCATGTTTTCACTGGTACATGCGCTTATTCCGAAAATCTTTGTTGCATCCAAACTGGAAGCTTGACAATTCACCATCTTTGTGCTCAGTTTTTGAGCTGTCCACAGTCACGGTCCAGAAATCCAATTATTGGCCAATATTTTTTGTCAAAAGACCTTTTCGGGCCTCTGGCCTCAAATCTAAATGTCAGACCCTGGCCACTAGAGCTAGCCCCTAAGCTCCCTCACTCTCTCCAGGAAGTCACAGCATGTCATCACACGCATCTAATTAACATCACTAATTAGGTTCCCTCTGAGCAAACATGGCAGCCCCCATAAAGTTACCTTTAAATGGTATTATCTCAGTTTATCTGCTGAGTACAATTGTAATCAAGGTGTCCTATGAAAGGTGAGATTGAGCTCTACAACATATCTTTTTTAATTTTGAAGGTGGAGTTACACTTTAAGAGTGGCATGTCACTATCACTTTCAAAATAGCCGACTGACTGTATCAATTCCATTCCAGTTGGTAGGCCAACACGAAAGTTAGTTCATCCTAATACCAGATGGAAGTTACTAACTAGCGATCAGGTTTATGATTGAGATAGTGCTTGACAGAATAGTAATTCAAAGTAAGTCATCGGACACAAAACGGCTTTGTCAGCAGTGTTAATGAATAGCATGTTTTGCATGGTGGCAGATACAACAAGGTGCTATGGCCAATCTCATGTTGTTGCTAAACATAGGCACTTTATTTCAACTTCATTTTATGTTTATTTTGATTAATGTTCTTTTCATATCAACTTGTGGTTAAGTTCATATTACCATCACATTGTTTTCTTGTTTAGTCGTGTTTGGTATTTTTGCATTCTTGTTAGCTTCAGCAGAGGTCATGTACACTTCCCATAGACGTTGTTTTATCTACCTAGTTCGTTCGTATATCTGCGTGTATAGTTTGTGTTGTGTACCTGTTGGATTCGTTGGTTGATTACCTTCAAAAACTCCATTTTTTCGCCGAACTGAAAACTAAGTAGAATTTGTCCATTTCGCGTAAAAACATATTCACTTTGGCCTCTGTGTGAGACAGGCTTTACCTAATCACTGCACGAAAAATGGAGTTTCCTTTAAAATTAAACCTAAGTTTACTTGGGGTTTAAAATATACTTTGTCTTTACTGTTAAATAAATACCACGTTTACTTACTAAAGTAAACCTCAGATTTAATTGAGTTTATCATGCATTTATTGTTTAGTAAATGTTAATATATATTCATTCATTAAACCAGAAGTAAACCTGAAATTTATTTGAATTTAATTTTAAAGGTAAACCTAAGTTTACATGGGGGTTTAAAATTTTCTTTGTCTTTACTGTTGAATAAATACCAAGTTTACTAACTAAAGTAAACCTCATATTCAATTGAGTTTATCATGCATTTACTTTTGTGTAAATGTTGATATAAACTAATTCATTAAACCGGAAGTAAACCTCAAATAGAATGGAATTTACTTCAAAAGTAAACTTTAAAAGTAAACCTAAGTTTACAGGGGGTTTAACATTTACTTTGTCTTTACTGTTAAATAAATACCAAGTTTACTTACTAAAGTAAACCTCATATTTATTTGAGTTTTTCATGCATTTATTTTGTGTAGATGTTAATATAAACTCATTCATTAAACCTGAAGTAAACCTCAAATTTAATGTCAACTCATTCATTAAACCTGAAGTAAACAAAAAGCTTATTGAAGATTAGTATGTGTTTATTATTGTGTAAATGTGAATGTACGCTCATTAATCAAACCCTAAGTATAGTTCATACTATGTTCCAATGTGTTCAGTAGTAGTAGTAGTAGTAGTAGTAGTAGTAGTAGAAGTATATCAGGATCTTCCATGCCCTCTGCCATGTTTACAAGTAGCCTGAGGGCCCCAGGCTTACAATATCTTGGACAATTGTAATCAGGGTGTCCTTAGACAGGGGACATTGAGCTCTTGAATTTGAAGGTAGAGTTACTCATTAAACTGACAGACAATATACACCTTGAATATTACTGTCAGTGCAAGAAACTTAACAAGTCATTGTATACAAGCCAACTTTTTGGAACTAAAATCGAGATTACTCTGAATTGGATGTGTTGTATCATTTCAAGTATCTTTGGGGGGGGGGGGGGGGTAGAGTAGCTTTTATGTACAGAGGTGAGTACAGCACTTCTAGCGAAATGCATGGTGAAATGTAGTTGTTGCTGCTACTGGGAACTGGAATCTCAATATGAGTCCTCATGTCTGTACATGCAAAATATGTGCAGGTCTGATTGTCAGACCAAATACTATCAAGGTCACCACATGTGCTTCGTGATCACTCCTATTCCTACACAGGTGGCCACTCTTATCTCAATTACTTTACTATTGTGTACTGAGATAGATAGCATCCTGTTGTAGTTACATAATATACCTCAGGTCCTGTGACTCATTTGTTTATTGTAGAGAATGAATCCAACTTTTGCAAGTCCACTTGTATTCACAAAATATAAATGTATGTTTTAGTTGCCTTGAAAAAAATATTCCCCTTTACCATACAATTAAGTTGAGAAGGGTATGTTGTTGTTGCTATCACAGTTATTCAGATTGTTAAAATGCTTATATATTGTATTAAGCAATTAGATGAGGTCTATCTTTAAGATTTAAAGAATATCGTCATACATGTATTTTTTATTCTATCAAGGGCAAAAGAAGACAGAATTCTTCATGAAGTAACTTTCTTAAAACTAAACCAAAAAAATACCCCACCTGAGCTTATTTTCTCGGTAGATTAAGACCTAAATGATTTAATTCACATCTCATATCTCACTTGCCCCCAATCAATCCTACTGGTTTCAGTTCCCGTGATAAAATAACTATTTTTCCGATGAGAGAATTTCCTTCAAACTTTCCCATATTACACTGACAAACGTGAACTTTCGAAAAATAAAAAAAAAAGATACCCCAATTGAGCTCGTTTTCTCAGTAGATTAAGACACAAATATGTTCAACACAGATCTTAATACTGACTTTCCCCCACTCAAATCTACTGGTTTCAGCACCCATACAGGACCGGAATACTAAGTCCAAATAAACTGCAGAACCCCAGATTTGATTGAGTTCCCTTGATAGAATAACTATTTTTCCGAGGAGAGAATTTCCTTCAAACTTTCCCATATTACACTGACAAACGTGAACTTTCGAAAAAAAAATTAAAAAGATACCCCAATTGAACTCGTTTTCTCTGTAGATTAAGACACAAATATGTTCAACACAGATCTTAATACTGACTTTTCCCCACTCAAATCTACTGGTTTCAGCACTCGTACAGGACCGGAATACTAAGTCCAAATAAACTGCAGAACCCCAGATTTGATTGAGTTCCTTTGATAGAATAACTATTTTTCCGACGAGAGAATTTCCTTCAGACTTTCACATATTACACTGACAAACTTGAACTTTCGAAAAATTTAAAAAAAAGATACCCCAATTCAGCTTGTTTTCTCGGTAGATTGAGACACAAATATGTTCAACACAGATCTTAATACTGACTTTCCCCGACTCAAATCTACTGGTTTCAGCACCCTTACAGCACCGGAATACTAAGTCCAAATATACTGCAGAACCCCAGATTGGATTGAGTTCTCTTGATAGAATAACTATTTTTCCGACGAGAGAATTTCCTTCAAACTTTCCCATATTACACTGACAATCTTGAAAATTCGAAAATTAAAAAAAAAAGATACCCCAATTAAGCTCGTTTTCTCGGTAGATTGAGACACAAATATTTTCAACACAGATCTTAATACTGACTTTCCCCCACTCAAATCTACTGGTTTCAGCACCCATACAGGACCGGAATACTAAGTCCAAATATTCTGCAGAACCCCAGATTTGATTGAGTTCCCTTGATAGAATAACTATTTTTCCGATGAGAGAATTTCCTTCAAACTTTCCCATATTATACTGACAATCTTGAACTTTCGAAAAATAAAAATAAAGATACCCCAATTGAGCTCGTTTTCTCGGTAGATTGAGACACAAATATGTTCAACACAGATCTTAATACTGACTTTCCCCCACTCAAATCTACTGGTTTCAGCACCCGTACTCGACAGGAATACTAAGTCCAAATAAACTGCAGAACCCCAGATTTGATTGAGTTCCCTTGATAGAATAACTATTTTTCCGACAAGAGAATTTCCTTCAAACTTTCACATATTACACTGACAATCTTGAACTTTCGAAAATTAAAAAAAAAAGATACCCCAATTGAGCTTGTTTTCTCGGTAGATTGAGACACAAATATGTTCAACACAGATCTTAATACTGACTTTCCCCCACTCAAATCTACTGGTTTCAGCCCCAGTACAGGACCGGAATACTAAGTCCTAATATACTGCAGAACCCCAGATTGGATTGAGTTCCCTTGATAAAATAACTATTTTCCGATGAGAGAATTTCCTTCAAACTTTCCCATATTACACTGACAAACTTGAACTTTCGAAAAATTTAAAAAAAAGATACCCCAATTGAGCTCGTTTTCTCGGTAGATTGAGACACAAATATGTTCAACACAGATCTTAATACTGACTTTCCCCCACTCAAATCTACTGGTTTCAGCACCCGTACTCGACAGGAATACTAAGTCCAAATAAACTGCAGAACCCCAGATTTGATTGAGTTCCTTTTCCGACGAGAGAATTTCCTTCAAACTTTCCCATATTACACTGACAAACTTGAACTTTCGAAAAATAAAAAAAAATGATACCCCAATTGAGCTCGTTTTCTCGGTAGATTGAGACACAAATATGTTCAACACAGATCTTAATACTGACTTTCCCCCACTCAAATCTCATGGTTTCAGCACCCGTACTCGACAGGAATACTAAGTCCAAATAAACTGCAGAACCCCAGATTTGATTGAGTTCCTTTGATAGAATAACTATTTTTCCGACGAGAGAATTCCCTTCAGACTTTCACATATTACACTGACAAACTTGAACTTTCGAAAAATTAAAAAAAAAGATACCCCAATTGAGCTTGTTTTCTCGGTAGATTGAGACACAAATATGTTCAACACAGATCTTAATACTGACTTTCCCCGACTCAAATCTACTGGTTTCAGCACCCATACAGCACGGGAATACTAAGTCCAAATATACTGCAGAACCCCAGATTTGATTGAGTTCTCTTGATAGAATAACTATTTTTCCGACGAGAGAATTTCCTTCAAACTTTCCCATATTACACTGACAATCTTGAAAATTCGAAAATTAAAAAAAAAAGATACCCCAATTGAGCTCGTTTTCTCGGTAGATTGAGACACAAATATTTTCAACACAGATCTTAATACTGACTTTCCCCCACTCAAATCTACTGGTTTCAGCACCCGTACAGGACCGGAATACTAAGTCCAAATATACTGCAGAACCCCAGATTTGATTGAGTCCCCTTGATAGAATAACTATTTTTCCGATGAGAGAATTTCCTTCAAACTTTCCCATATTATACTGACAATCTTGAACTTTCGAAAAATTAAAAAAAAGATACCCCAATTGAGCTCGTTTTCTCGGTAGATTGAGACACAAATATGTTCAACACAGATCTTAATACTGACTTTCCCCCACTCAAATCTACTGGTTTCAGCAGCCGTACTCGACAGGAGTACTAAGTCCAAATAAACTGCAGAACCCCAGATTTGATTGAGTTCCCTTGATAGAATAACTATTTTTCCGACAAGAGAATTTCCTTCAAACTTTCACATATTACACTGACAATCTTGAACTTTCGAAAATTTAAAAAAAAAGATACCCCAATTGAGCTTGTTTTCTCGGTAGATTGAGACACAAATATGTTCAACACAGATCTTAATACTGACTTTCCCCCACTCAAATCTACTGGTTTCAGCCCCAGTACAGGACCGGAATACTAAGTCCTAATATACTGCAGAACCCCAGATTGGATTGAGTTCCCTTGATAAAATAATTATTTTCCGATGAGAGAATTTCCTTCAAACTTTCCCATATTACACTGACAAACTTGAACTTTCGAAAAATTTAAAAAAAAGATACCCCAATTGAGCTCGTTTTCTCGGTAGATTGAGACACAAATATGTTCAACACAGATCTTAATACTGACTTTCCCCCACTCAAATCTACTGGTTTCAGTACCCGTACTCGACAGGAATACTAAGTCCAAATAAACTGCAGAACCCCAGATTTGATTGAGTTCCTTTTCCGACGAGAGAATTTCCTTTAAACTTTCCCATATTACACTGACAAACTTGAACTTTCGAAAAATTAAAAAAAATGATACCCCAATTGAGCTCGTTTTCTCGGTAGATTGAGACACAAATATGTTCAACACAGATCTTAATACTGACTTTCCCCCACTCAAATCTCATGGTTTCAGCACCCGTACTCTACAGGAATACTAAGTCCAAATAAACTGCAGAACCCCAGATTTGATTGAGTTCCTTTGATAGAATAACTATTTTTCCGACGAGAGAATTCCCTTCAGACTTTCACATATTACACTGACAAACTTGAACTTTCGAGAAATAAAAAAAAAAGATACCCCAATTGAGCTTGTTTTCTCGGTAGATTGAGACACAAATATGTTCAACACAGATCTTAATACTGACTTTCCCCGACTCAAATCTACTGGTTTCAGCACCCATACAGCACGGGAATACTAAGTCCAAATATACTGCAGAACCCCAGATTTGATTGAGTTCTCTTGATAGAATAACTATTTTTCCGACGAGAGAATTTCCTTCAAACTTTCCCATATTACACTGACAATCTTGAAAATTCGAAAATTAAAAAAAAAAGATACCCCAATTGAGCTCGTTTTCTCGGTAGATTGAGACACAAATATTTTCAACACAGATCTTAATACTGACTTTCCCCCACTCAAATCTACTGGTTTCAGCACCCGTACAGGACCGGAATACTAAGTCCAAATATACTGCAGAACCCCAGATTTGATTGAGTCCCCTTGATAGAATAACTATTTTTCCGATGAGAGAATTTCCTTCAAACTTTCCCATATTATACTGACAATCTTGAACTTTCGAAAAATTAAAAAAAAGATACTCCAACACAATTGAGCTCGTTTTCTCGGTAGATTGAGACACAAATATGTTCAACACAGATCTTAATACTGACTTTCCCCCACTCAAATCTACTGGTTTCAGCACCAGTACAGGACCGGAATACTAAGTCCTAATATACTGCAGAACCCCAGATTGGATTGAGTTCCCTTGATAAAATAACTATTTTCCGATGAGAGAATTTCCTTCAAACTTTCCCATATTACACTGACAAACTTGAACTTTCGAAAAATTGAAAAAAAAGATACCCCAATTGAGCTCGTTTTCTCGGTAGATTGAGACACAAATATGTTCAACACAGATCTTAATACTGACTTTCCCCCACTCAAATCTATTGGTTTCAGCACCCGTACTCGACAGGAATACTAAGTCCAAATAAACTGCAGAACCCCAGATTTGATTGAGTTCCTTTTCCGACGAGAGAATTTCCTTCAAACTTTCCCATATTACACTGACAAACTTGAACTTTCGAAAAATTAAAAAAAATGATACCCCAATTGAGCTCGTTTTCTCGGTAGATTGAGACACAAATATCTTCAACACAGATCTTAATACTGACTTTCCCCCACTCAAATCTCATGGTTTCAGCACCCGTACTCGACAGGAATACTAAGTCCAAATAAACTGCAGAACCCCAGATTTGATTGAGTTCCTTTGATAGAATAACTATTTTTCCGACGAGAGAATTCCCTTCAGACTTTCACATATTACACTGACAAACTTGAACTTTCGAAAAATTAAAAAAAAAGATACCCCAATTGAGCTTGTTTTCTCGGTAGATTGAGACACAAATATGTTCAACACAGATCTTAATACTGACTTTCCCCGACTCAAATCTACTGGTTTCAGCACCCATACAGCACGGGAATACTAAGTCCAAATATACTGCAGAACCCCAGATTTGATTGAGTTCTCTTGATAGAATAACTATTTTTCCGACGAGAGAATTTCCTTCAAACTTTCCCATACCACACTGACAATCTTGAAAATTCGAAAATTAAAAAAAAAAGATACCCCAATTGAGCTCGTTTTCTCGGTAGATTGAGACACAAATATTTTCAACACAGATCTTAATACTGACTTTCCCCCACTCAAATCTACTGGTTTCAGCACCCGTACAGGACCGGAATACTAAGTCCAAATATACTGCAGAACCCCAGATTTGATTGAGTCCCCTTGATAGAATAACTATTTTTCCGATGAGAGAATTTCCTTCAAACTTTCCCATATTACACTGACAATCTTGAACTTTCGAAAAATGATTAAAAGGATACCCCAATTGAGCTCGTTTTCTCGGTAGATTGAGACACAAATATGTTCATCACAGATCTTAATACTGATTTTCCCCCACTCAAAACTACTGGTTTCCGCATCGGCACTGGAATACTGTCCAAATAAACTGCAGACCCCCAGATTTGAATGAGTTCCCTTGATAGAATAACTATTTTTCCGACGAGAGAATTTCCTTCAAACTTTCCCATATTACACTGACAAACTTGAACTTTCGAGAAATAAAAAAAAAGATACCCCAATTGAGCTTGTTTTCATTTTAGATTGAGATAGAAATATGTTCAACACAGATCTTAATACTGACTTTCCCCCACTCAAATCTACTGGTTTCAGCACCTGTGCACTGTACTGACACCAACATTTAACTGAGTTCCCTTGATAAGATAAATATTTTTCACCATGAGAGAATTTCATTCAAACTTTTCTATACTACATCAACACACATGAACTTTAAAAAAACTAAAAGAAAAGATTCCCCAACCTAGCTTGTTTTCTCGGTAGATTGAGAGACAAACATATTTAACCCACATCTTAATACTTATTGAGACAAATGGATTTAACCAACATTTTAAATCTTATTTGCCTTGAATCAGTTTAATTTCAACAAAGAACAGTTCAGAGTAATAAATTCAATTTTGTTGTGCACATGAGTCTGGAATTCATACACATATCTTTATTGATAAACCTAAATCTGGTCTGGAAAGTTATTTTCAATTGAGTTAATTTCTAGGAGCTGACGGTGGACGTGGACAGTCCTCTGCATTCTAGCCATCTTTTCAGCTAGTCTTCTCTGTTAGTCCTTCTAGATCTAGACACCTAGAAGCTTAGCCTGGTTCTCAGGATGAGGTAGGTACTCCAAACATGTGTCCCTAATTATCCTGTATCTCGGTACGAGTGGGGTCAAGATGCCATTAAGCTTCATTCACCATTGGCTGAAGATAACAATGTTCATCTGCATGTGTGAATAAGTCTTGTTTTATAGCACATTTGGGGCTTGAATAACTGCCTTACTATACACTGCTTAGAGTGATTTTCTAGGTTACAGGACATTCTGTGGTCTGCACCACAAGGATCAGTGTTAGGAACATTGTTGTTTCTGATATACCTCTTACCCCTTGGTAAACTCATCAGAAAGCATTGTTTAGTGCTTCACATATATGCAGATGACACACAGCTTTATCTGTCAATAAAACCAATCACTCAAGAAGGAGTTGCTAGGCTGGAAGGCTGCCTCACTGACATATATACATGGATGTCACAGAACAAGCTGAAACTGAATGCAGACAAAACGGAAGTCATAGTGCTGGGCAACCCTAAGCAGTGAGCCAAAATATCTGTGCCTACCATTTCCGTAAATGGTGAGATTGTCAAGATTCTTGATATACATATCTGAAATCTGGGCTCTATTTTTGATCCAAGCATGAGTATGGCAGCACATGTGTCAAAGGCAGTCAAATCTGCAAACTATCACCTTTGAA
Organism: Maea johnstoni; assembly: GCA_963942565.1. Lineage (NCBI taxonomy): Eukaryota > Metazoa > Annelida > Polychaeta > Spionida > Magelonidae > Maea > Maea johnstoni. The sequence goes on along the minus strand of OZ012691.1, from coordinate 4,595,389 downwards.
ACATTGGTAGGAACTGAAAATACTTTACTGCAGAATCAACTAAAAGTGCTGTCATATCCCTGGTAAATTAAAATTTAGACTACTGCAATGGACTTTTCTGTGGAATACCTGAAGAGCTAATATGTAAGCTCCAGAGAGTACAAAATAACGCTGCCAGGGTGGTCACTCACACAAAAAAACGACCATATAACACCAATACTAAAGGAACAGCACTGGCTACCAGTCTGCTACTGGCATACAAGCGTTTGCATGGAACTGCACCTTCTTATCTGAGGGAATTGCTGAAAAAGTATGTCCCACCACGGATACTGAGATCAACGTCCAAGAACTTATTATGCAAGCCGAATACCAACATGAAACCCTATGGTGACTAATTGTTTAGTGTCTGTGTACCAAAACTATGAAAGCAGCTCCCAAATAATATTCGGGCAGCTGGGAGTGTGGGAAACTTCAAACGACAACTGAAAACATATTTATTCAAAGATGTATATATCAATTAACTATGTGGATATCAACATCTATCCTTTGACAATGGAATGAAATGCGCCTCTGAGCATGTTTATATGGAAAGAGCACAATATCAAATGACAATATTATTATCATTATTACTATCATTATTATTATTATTATTATTATTATTATTATTATTATTATTATTATTATTATTATTGACAGTGGACTGCCTACATGGCACAGGAAGGTGATGTCATTGTGTGTGACATTACAAACCTGAATTATAGATACAGGAAATTGAGTAGAGTATACCCTAAGACACTTTTGGACCAAAGATTTGTTATTTTTGTGTTGTAAGTGAAAGACACTGCCAATCTATTTTCTATCAAATATACATCTAACTGATCCAGAAGAAAATAAAATATTGAAATATATATACAATTGTATGTTGTTTAATGACGGAAGTACAGCATTGCTTCCTTGCAAAGTAAACTGTGATTAAACATAATGTTAACTCCTAGTTTATCTACAGTTTATTGACAGAAGTACGTAGATA
>OZ012691.1:4521880-4589380 GCA_963942565.1 Maea johnstoni | reverse complement strand
CTTTATATTTCAGGTCGGGGAGATTTTCATCTTTATGCAGTCTTGGTTCGAAGCGGAGAAAAATGACCAAGGACAAGAAAGGTCACGTGAACGACTTGAGTCACGTGGATAAATCACATGCCCTTTCAGAAAGGGTTCGAATCAACGTCGGGGGCTGTGTGTACGTCACGACCAAATCTACCCTTATGAAGCACCCTAACAGTCTACTAGCAAAACTGTCAACTGATGACCCAAACTACGATACAAAAATGGAGGAATACTACTTTGATAGAAATCACTCTATTTTTGAATTTGTATTGGAGTATTACCGCACTGGGTTTTTGCACATTCCTAAAGGAGTCTGCCAGGTATTAGTCAGGACTGAGTTCTCCTTCTGGGGCCTGGATGTAAACTGTATAGCAAGTTGCTGCCTCACAGACTACCATGACCACGATATGGAGAACGCTGCTCTTAAGGTAATAATAATAATAATAATAATAATAATAATGATAATAATAATAATAATAATAATAATGCTAATAATAATAATAACAATAATAATAATAGTAATAACAATAATGATAATAATAATAATAATAGTAATAACAATAATAATAGTAATAATAATATTAATGACAATGATGATGATGATGAGGACGATACCGCTGTTACTACTAGTAAGAAGAAAAAATGATAGTTTGACAAAGAAATTGAGACCTTTCCAGTTGCATTATTCAAATAGTCAGTGGACAGACAATGTGGTCCAAATGGTCAATAAAATCCATTTCGAATACTCTACTATGTCTTAAAGTCGAATCTCTGTATTGAAAGGCGTTATATAGATAGATAGATCATTTTTATTTCAAGTCGGTAATAATTTTACATAGTAAACACGAGCTGCCAGGGCTCTTGGCCGACTACAAAATAGCAATTCAAAATATAACATACAGGCTCCCTGTTTATTTGTTATGATTCATTTCGTCATATACTTTTGATATGTAATTAGGATTCTTGATTTATGGTGAAACGTGTCAGAGGAAGTGTGCATTCCATATTCAAATGGTTTGGAACGTCTATGTATGGAATGATAAGACACAGCTATGAATGATCATGCACTTCGTCAATTCAGTACTTAAAACTATGGTACTGTCAAAATAATCATATTTTAAAGACATTTTTAACGGGACTCTAGGGAGGAAATGATAAACTGTTTCAAATGACCATATTTGTTTTTGAGGTTTCATGTGCATCTTTGCATTGGTACGAATAAGAATATTTCTCATGTTTTAGGAACTTGAAGAGGCGTTTACAATAGTCCACGAGGAACCATGCGCGCCCTCTGTACGCCAATCCATGAAGCTCAAGATCTACAACTTCTTAGAACACCCCAACTCGTCAAGGGCAGCTTACGTGAGTGAGAACTAGGTCAGATAACTAGGTCATCCATATGGTGCGTCGTAGAGATGGTCTGGTATGAAAATAAACAAAAATAACAAAATATTTGCGAAAGATGTCAATCAAAATGCATATTGGAGCGTTCGTGCATAAAAGGTTGCGATCATTTTTAATTTGTTTGAGCTGTCGGACCATCTGGGCTTGGATTATTTTTATTAGTATTTCACAATCATGTTAAATTCGAACCTATTTTAAGTAATCATTGTAAAAGTGCACAATTATTACTCCTGATTTTATGGGAAAATTAAATAAATGTATTCATTATCTTTTTAATCCGGTGCCTAAGAAATTAATAACGGTTCCTTTCTCCAAGTAATATACATGAGTCTAAACTTTGTTGTCAATTTACGTTATGCCTCAGTCACACCGGAGTCCGACGGACTTTTGAACTCAGTTTCGATTGTGCTAATCTATTGCACGATAATTGCAAAAATAAAAAATCTAACGATAATCGCAAGACATTCGTGTAACATTCCCACAAAATTCGTACAATATTCGTACGGCAATTGCAGGTCTAAATATTGGGCGTAACTTCAATGTTTAGGATTGCAAATGGCTCACGAATATCGCACGATATATCCTACGATATTCGTGAGACAAAAGTAAGTCTAAATAGTGTACTTGAGTCCAATGTTTAATTATATTGGCAGTATGATTATATGTCAAATACATGTGACATGGAGTATTAGAGTGTTTACAAAACCTGGCCTATTATGCTAATACAATGCAGTGGGAGCTGCATATGCTTTCCTAACGCCTAACACTTGATAATCAGCGCCTGTTTCTCTCACTATGACTTTCCATGTCGACTCAGGCTATCTCTGTTCTGCTACACAAAACAGACGTTTTCACGAGTTGAACTGCAGAGAACGGTGTTTGTTTTCTTAACCCATTCATGCCTGCATCGCGATCATAGATTTTTTCATTATTCTGATGACATGTTTCTGATAAAACTTTATCAGAAAAGAATTGAAGGAGAAATATTAATTGGAATCCAACTTACAATTCTTCAAATGTTTTTCAAATCTATGCACAACTGCGATGTTGTTTTCAAAATGTTTACAGATCCAGACTGTGCTTTTTTAGAGAATTTCTAGGCAGGGAAGGCTTATATAATCTAAACAGACTTCTGGCAGTAATTGCTCGAGGTGGGCTGTCCGCTTGTAATAACTTCTTTTCTCCTTATAGACATTGCTAGCGTTCTTGGCAGGTCGCTACAAACATAACTGTCAATGTTCCTTTCTTAAAAACGGTATCATGTTATTGGAAGAATAGCTGAGTGTGTAGCAAAATGATTGTTCATGGTCATCTTTTTAAAGGGAACACTAGTGGTTTTATCTGAGATAAGCATTTAAAGGTACATGCATATTTCTGGTTTTACCCATCCACGTCTGGAGCGTACAATCCTCAGCATAATTCATTGCTGAAAGTAACAGTTGAAAGCTGATTGAAGAGGTAATTTTTTGCTCACTGACTTAAACAGCTTTTAGTCAAGTATTTCTCGAGATATCCCTGCATTTCCACGGTATGCGTATGTGTACGACCAAGTGCACGCGGGCGGCACCCGAGGGGGGGGGGCACTTGGGTATTTAGGGGGCGCATACGTTCGTTGTCAAAATTTTAAAATACCCCTAAAGCACTGATTTCTGGCCAAAAAAGCACCCTTATTTTGATAAAACGCTGATTTTTTCAACTAAATAAACACCCCTTCTTTTATCAAAACACTGACATTGGATGAACGGGAACACGTATTTTAACTTAAGATTTTATAATCCTCTGCTTGTTAAGCGGCAGCAAACTCGGAAGCCCAGTCACTTCGGGAGTCACTCGGCGTCAGAGCCGCGTATATTTCGTAGATTAAAAGTGAATTTTGACCCCCATACTTCGTACCTGGGTACAAAAAAGTACCCTTCTTTTACAAAATCGCGGACATGCGGAGGTCTTAAAAAAAGACCCCTTCTTCCGCGAAATACGTAACGCAGGTGCGGCCCCCCTCTGTACTTGAGTGCCCGGGGGGGGGGGGCGACACGAGACCTTGATCGGCTGAAAGTCTTGTGCTGGTCGTGAAGTGGTCTTACAAGGCCGTAAATTGGTCGTAGATTGATCGCAGCTAATCTGCCAGAGTTGGTTCGGATTTTTAAGTAGTCAGGAAGGTTAATTATTGGATGGTGATTACTGGGAGCCAGGATTAACACTATCAGCTGCAGTTCAGTGGCTAAGCAGCTAGTTGACGGAAACTGGAATGCAATGATAGGTTTATCATGCTAAAGATAAGTGTTGTTTTTTTTTAAACGGGGAAACTATGTGATGAAAGATCACTTCAGAGGAGTTCGGGGTGATTTCAAACATATCTGTGCGGCCGTTTTGCTTAAAGCTACGTGATATTGCCTTGTGTTCCCGTTCTGTTTGGAGAGAGCTACAACTGATATGCTTACATGCATATATCAAGTATATTTATAACTTCACAGCCACCAAGGTTATGTTTATATAGCCACAAACATATAACACATTATTCTCTCTCCACTGCCAAATCTCCTCGGTTTGAACCCAGCTAGAGGCATGTGGACATTAGTACCAGTTATTTAGATTAGTTGGTGTTTTCGCCTGAGTCTCCGGTTTCCTCTCTACTAGTCTTCCCTAGCCAGAATTTCGCCTAAATTTGTCGAAAAGGGCACGATAGACAAAAATCAAAATACAAAACCTGTTGTCAACAGATGATAATTGGATAGGCTTTTTTGCAGCACAGTGTGAGCATTTGTATCAAACAAGTGGCTAACCATGGTTGTACGAAAAAATACCAATCCTCTTGGTTATTTTTATATAATATATCGATAACATATTCCCCTCTATTTTTTCAGGTGTGGGGTACTTTTTTCACGTTGTGTGTGCTCATCTCAATAATCGCCATGGTGCTTGAAACGATGCCGTACTTCCGCTACCCCATGACGGACACGACCCTACGACTCTTCAATAGCTTTCAAGATAGTAATGGCACGACCTGGAAGACTTTCTTCAACCAGACCACGATCAGCACAAAACATCGCGACCAAATGACGACAGTCCTTTGGCTGCCTCTGCTATTCGCGGATTTAATTGTGAATGGCTTATGCACTGTGGAATTATTCCTACGCTTTCTGACTGCGCCCAGTAAAAAGAAGTTCCTTCTATCGCCGCTGAATATTTTCGAGTTCGTGGCTGTCGGGGCAGTGTGGACTCCCTGGATTGTCTCATCAATTGCATACGGCGTGACTTCAGAGCCCAATACTGTGCACGCCATCTATTGGGTGTATTCGTTACGAGTTCTTCGACTTTTCCGTGTTTTCAATTTGGCCCGTTTTAATATTGGTCTAAGGGTCATTATGCTAACGATAAAGGCGAGTTTACGCGAACTCATATTACTTATAATGGTGATATTTATTGGAATGGTTATTTTTGCTTCGTTTGTATATTATGCTGAGTTTCAATTAGAAGATTCTGACTTTGAAAACATTCCCATTGGATTTTGGTGGTCAGTTGTTACCATGACAACTGTTGGCTATGGCGACAAGTTTCCTAGGAGTCCTCTTGGTTACATCGTCGGTGGACTGTGTGCAGTTGTTGGAATTGTAATCACCGGACTTCCAATACCCATTATATCTAATCATTTTAACATTTATTATGACTATGCGCAGAAAATTGAATCTAAAGTGAAACATGTAACGAAAAAAACACGCAGGCAATCACATTTGACGTCATGCAGCTGATCCCTAGCCACATGTTTAAAGTACTCTACACCCTTTGAAACAATGTGACAAATTTATAATAAATTCTGAGGTATTTATCCCTACAGCAATCGAAGCAAATATACGGAATAAATGCATATTTTTCTGTTCAAAGTTCATTGGTATGCATGTAGGCACATACCCCTCAATTAAACATTAATGGTAAATATAAAATGAAAATGCAAAATATTCAGTTTCTGTTGATTTTCATTGTTTTACTTCATCCCTAATACTGAACAATTCATACATGTTGACTCCCTCCATTCTCATGTTATTCTATTCATTGCTGGGTTTTTTCAACAATTACAATTTATCACTATTCTGTTGTGTTGTTGTGGCTGTTGTGCTCCGTAAACATCTAACACGAAATCATATATTCCCATGCAAGTATTTTCTTGCAACAGATTTTTGAAAAAGTAACTTCATCCTAGTTTAAATTTGTTCATCCTAAACAGCCAAATGTTAGTCAATAACAGGTATATCATTGTGTCCGTAGGAATGAATTTAATGTCTCCGGTCGTAGTGTCACAGATTGTGATTCAGTTATATATATATATATATATATATATATATATATATATATATATATATATATATATATATATATATATATATATATATATATATATATATATATATATATATATACATATATATATATATATATATATCTATATTATAAGAGAGGAGGCCCAATCCTTTGCAACGCATGATCTCCGTTGCCGCGCCTGATTGCCTAATTCTGAGTTGGCAGTTTGGTGGACGAGTGTATCTAGATGGTTCTTAACGTAAACTAATTTAAAAAAATTAAACAAAAAGGTCCTTTTGATGCTGATTTCTTATCCTCAAGCACGGCCGGGTGTGGTATGACCACCCGGCGATATATAGTACAACCGATATCAAACTTCTGCTTCCACAATGGGGTTGCACTGCACGGACTTTGTTGGTTGTCCGGTGGCAGAACCACGCACACTGTAGTAGCGTAGCTTACCCGGATAATCAAAGGGAACCTGGGCATGCACCGAAAGGGTTTAGGCGGCATGGACACAATGGACAATGCCTGCATCGGCGCTAAGAGCGTACGGACACATCCCTTGGGAAAAAACACAATCAAATGTTGTACGCTTAGAGAGAGAGAGCATTTGAACAAACCCAAACAATTCAGCATACTACGGTGGTGCATGGGTAACATGGATATTTGAGCTTACAAAAAATTCGGACTTTTCTATAGTTCCCAAAATGTTTTCCATACAGCCAGTATATAAGCTACCCGGCTTTAAATAGATACAATTTGAAAGTTATCTTTATCAAAATAAATTGTGATGGAACTTAATGTCTATGTATATTTTATAGAACCACCTCATGCCCATACTTCACTTTGGGTATGCTTGGAATTAATCCGTGTTTGAACGAAGATTGTGCCTCCTTTGGAATATGTTTTCCTTCAACAATTATTGAAATAGAATTGTTTTTAAATTTCCTTAACAATAATAGCGTAGCAGGTCAAAGAAAAGCCCATTTTTTTTTTTATCTATTTATCATTTTCTGGGGGGAGGGGGAGGATACCCACATAACAGTATCATTTGGAAATAATTTGTGGGTAGAATCATACCAAAATGCTTACTGGCCAACTCATACACATTCTTTCCACGTTTTTTTTCGTATCTGGACTTTATTCCCAAAATATTTCATTGATAGCATATACATATATATATCTATATCTATATCTATCTATCTATCTATCTATCTATCTATCTATCTATCTATATCTATATATATATATATATATATATATATATATATATATATATATATATATATATATATATATATATATATATATATATATATATGATTATATTTAGCACCTAACCTGCGGAACTTAGGTCAATTAACATTCATGTGCAGCTTTAAAACAACATAGGAAGTTACCAACAGACGTGTAAAGAGTACTGAATTCCGCAAATTGGTAAAATAAAGAATATTTCTTTCAATAAATGTTTTAAACTATTTACGATTTTGACAAATTATATATGAACTGACCACATTTATTCAATCAAATAACTTGCAAATGTTTAGTTGGCCAATTATGCTAAGCAGATTACTGTGTTGCACTTTTATTGAAATTGCATTATTGCCAAGAGAGAATCCAGCGCAGTGAACGATTGCGAGCTTTCTCTCAGGACATTCTTCAACTCCAATTAAGTTGGGGTGCGTGATGAGAATGGCAATGGGGGCTAAGGGTATGTAGGTGGTGTTCGCCGTTAACTACTGCACCCGTCACTACGTATCCCTAAGTGGCAGAGGAGAAAGCAAGCAAAGCTACGAATTGTTATATCACAGTTCGTGTAGAATGCATTAGAGTTTACCATTCAAGTGTAAGAGGTTTATACATCTGTGTTTCCTCCTCTAACCTACCCCATTAATAATCTTAGCTTTAAAAAGTTGTAAACGAGTCCGTAAATCATACCGAATGACAAAAATTCATAAATGATATCTTTCAACAGGACGAACCAAATTAGGACGGGTGTAAATGACATATCGCATGTCATATTTTATATTGATCTTACTAAACGAAAATTGTTTTGAGTAGAAATGATTAGAATTCGTCATGAGTGATATGATAAATGGACACCACCCCACCACCACCTTTCCAATACCGGTTTGACAACTTATCTATCAATGGCATATATGTTTACCAAGCCTCTTGAATTATTGATCCATATATTAGGTAGCCCTAAGTGTGTGGTTGCAAGGATATCTGGGTGCTCTTATATGTTTATTGACTGTATCATTTCTGGTACAAAAGCATATTTGATTGAGTAACAAAATTGATTGTTATAAGATAATTATAATAACAAAGAACATGAGGAAATTAGATTAGGAAAAATGTATAGAGTAATATAAATAGATATGAGATCTTTATAGTTCCGGGAGCATTAGACTCCTATAAACATCTTTATGTATACACTAGCGGAACTTTGCACATATAAACGATATGTAATGAGGAGTATATGTCCACCATTAATAGGAAGTTCTTAACTAATGTTAAGATAAACACAAAGGAGTATATATGTATTCGTTATAGATCCGGACGCATTGGTCATCTATAAACATTTTTGTACACACACATATAATTTTACAAATCTGGTCTATATATAGTATGGTATAACCAATAACTTTATGTACACACTATCGGAACATTGCACATCTAAGCGATATGTAATAAAGAGAGTATATCCACCATTAACAAGGGAAAGATAACTAAGGTGGATATAGAAGAAAAAAGAATATATATGAATTCGTTAGTGGTCAGGACGCATTGGTCATCTATAAATACATTTATGTACACACACTAATAACTGTACTGATCTGGTTGGTATATAAAGTAAGAGGCATATCTAGCTTAGTTGTGATCCCTGAGGATGGTACGAAATCATATTGGGTATATCTTCTTAAAGATGACATCCCAAAAGGGTTTCATCAAAAGCGGCTACAGGCACCCTCATGGCCGGGTCGGGTGACAAAAACACAAAAGAAAAAAAAAGTAGTTTCTGATAAAAAGACATATAGGCTATTGCATGATGTGTGGGGGAGTGGCCTTAAAGCTGATGCACCCCGCACTGATATCATGAAATAGTTATACCAACTAGCCAATACCCTCTCTGTTTCTCAATATGAAACTGTCACTTTCAGAATCAGAATCGTTCAGCAGTCTGTACTTGTGTCTGTAACTTCGTTAGTGGAATTCAGTAAAATTTCCTCATTAAAGGGATAGAGTTCTGTTAGTTGTTTGATGTAATTCACTGTTTTTAAACTACTAGGTTAACGAAACAAACTCTAAAACCAGGGATTCTTCCTCCTAGATAAGCCACAGTGGGTCATGTATACACAGCGAACCGGTTAACCCATCGACGATGATATATATGGTTGGGCAGAACCTAAGAATGCGAACTAAGAGCCAGGCGTTGTGACCAATAAGCCGGGGGGCGTATCCTTCTAATCGATCCACTATGCATTGGAGGACCATACGATAGTTTAAGCTTCGAAAATATAAATTGTTATGTAGTCAATAACTAATCAAGAAATGATATCACGATCAGCACGTGTGAATTTAAACAAATCCGTGCTTACAGTTTCCTTTGGAAAGTATCGTCTGGTCCTAGTGATACTTTTGTGAATAATTTAGGAATAAATCATCCATTCACATGTGTTTAAAATATAATTGTTACATGAGCACTGATTATTATTTCTCCTTCGAATATTTAAAAATGTGTTTTTAAAGAGAAATCTCCAAAAATAATGTAGCCTTTTGGCTACTATTTGCATGGATGGGTCATATACGTATAGTTGACACTTAAACAAACAAACAAGGTTACATTTTGTCACCGATGTGTGATATCCGAGCTGGGGAGAGGTTGCAAGAGAGTAAATTCTTTTAGAAGCATTGAAACCTGTGAAAGGGTGACCTGACTATGCCCTGGATTAATGAGGCTTCTTTGTAACTCAAAGCACTGTTCCATACTCACTGAGAAAGTAGGCATAGAAATAGGAACTCTTTCTTTTTCTGTTTGAAAGCACAGGCACAGCTTCACACCGTTACTGACACAGCTTAAATGCTAAGCCCACAGGCTCACATAATTCATGTTGTCGTTTTAGTTTTACATTTATTTTTATTCATGGTAATTGAATCCTATTGCTGTGACGAAGTCTTCAAAGCTGAGCACGGTAGGTATATGGTTAGTTCAATAATATTGAACCTTACTATATGCAACTATATCTTATTGTGGATGTTCTATGCGGCACACGTAAGGTTCAATGCCATCCTCTAATTTTCTGCTAGCAGAGGTGGTTTAGCATAAAACCCATAAACGGAACCAATACTAGGCTTCTTTGTCCTGAAAGTGTCATTAACTACCATATTATAGGCCTTCTCCAAGCAAATATTCTGGATATTTCGTAATAGAAACAATACATACTATTCAGGTTGATAATATACTTGTTGCATTTGTGCTAATCCAAATTTCAAATTAAACCCGTTCTGTAAATAATTCGTGGTTTTACAAAACCAATATGGCGGACATTTACAACTTGTCTAACTCGATTGCCGGCTGGAGCAGAAAAGAGTCTAATATATTCCAATTAAACGGCGCTGACTTTTATTTATGATGGCATTACATAGAACTAGCCGTCGGTGATTGAAAAGAAGAAAAAAAACGTTTCCCGGCTGTTTGTATGTGCCCAGATTATAGCAAAATGCTTCCGCTCAAAATCTCGGCGGAACAGTGCTAACATGATTTGTAAGAGATGAAACTAACCCCTACCGTTTAATAAGAAAACATAAACGGGAAAATAGGTAGGGTTTATGTCTGAACTAGGTATATGGTATGCTTACAAGTCTTGCTGGCATAAAGAGTTTCCCACCAAAGACTTGATAGCATGAGAAGAACAACACCGATTCAGATACTGTGCACGTGGCTAGTGCGGAAAGAATAATTCGCTGGAAGGTACGTCTATTTTATTACAGAACGACGCAAAATACATCCATTTTCAGGATAAAAAACAGGATCACATTAATGAAAGACTTATGGTCCACTGACCTATCTTGTCTTAATGGTTTAGATGTCCCATATTATGCTCGAGGAATTCAATGACTGCCAGTTGTCTCTCACCACTGCCGCGGGTAGCCAGGCCATGCATTGCAACACACAGTGACTTGCGGTTAGGCGGTGGTTTTGCCGGGTACGCCGGTTTCCTCCACCAGTTATAACTGGCTAGTCAGAAAAATGTCAAAACACGAAATTCGAGGATTTCAAAATAATGAAAAGCCCAATTATGAAATATACGACTAAGAATACTGAAAAATTGTATTTATGTGAATTGTGATATATTTCACTGCATCGTACTCCACTTCGTTCGATATTCCTTAACTACTGCTCGACCATCCAATGTCCCCTCATCTAACTTAATATCGTTTCGCTTGCTTATTGGGTGCAATCAGGGCCATCTATCAATTATAATTACAGGTTCTTGACGTATTTTAGGAAGCTCATTCTCATTTACTCCTGACATTATCAATTTATATAAACTTAAAAGGTTCCATAAAGTTGCTTTTAGTATTATTGACAACAGTTACTAGAGTGGATTGCTGGTTGGTGAAAACAGTGTGTTCGTAATTTCTGCCATTAAAAGGGTTATAAAGTTTTGACATTGTCAATTTTTCCAAATATATTTGAAATATTCTTGACTTCACGCTAATGAATGCTAGAAATGCAACGTGTCCATTCTCATGTTACACCGAGCGTGCTTGGTTAAATCAAAACTGTCAAGTTTTAGCTTAAAACAAAATCCGAGAACATAAAAAATGATGTTCCAATACGAAGGTACAGTTTCTCATAGATATAACATTTTGAACACTATCCCATGATTTGTTTTTGAAATGGGTAAACACTGAACTTTGTTATGCTCATTCCAAGGCCCAGTTCTCTGTCCTACGAAATAGATATGTTTTAACCACCCACGGTTGCGGACAAAAAAAAAAGAAATATACGCGTTTTACCGTGAAGCCTATGCAATAATTCAACTATTGTAATATGCGTGTGTTGTGACGTGCAGCGTTTATTTTCCTTAGAAACTGACGCCAAATTGCGTACGTGATGCACGCGTGCCATTGTTTTTTTCAGCATTAACTATATAGCTCGTAATACTTGCTGTCACTACGGGTAGAATATTCCAGCTATGTTAACCCTTAGCTGCTGGTTGCTAATTTCGCCAATACGAAATCATTAAAAAAAACTGAACAATTAATAGCAACCCTGGGATATGGATACTCATCTGAGAGTACTCTACTATCCAATAAAGGTAAAGGTATTCGGTTTATAGTCTTGTATCCACCGAAGTGCTCACACGACCTTCCTTCCCTAGCAGGCACTGTACATACAGAAACCATTTCAATCCCCCAGGGGATATTCCAGAGCAACTGGCAGCATATAGCGCACACACTCTAAGCACTGCCTTAATACCAGCATGACAGAATACCAGCATGACAGGGTCTAGATGGTATTCAAAATTCTTTGCATCCTTATGTTTTGGGTGAAAGTAGTTTAAGTATTTGAAGGGTTAAGAGCTTCGCTCGTCGTCGAAGCCATGCTTCATCAGATTACAATATACAAAACATATGTGACAGTATGGCATGATGACTGATATTGAACGCCCTCTTTGAAACATCTCTGTAATGGACAATTATCACGACAATCGATATGTTCCATAGATATTTATAAAGCAAGGAGGGCAGCAGCTGCCTCATTCGGTCTATAGCAATCCTGCAGGTAGCAATACATACACTACGTGACAAAATCATGGCTGACTCACTCGGTCTATGGCAATCCTGCAGGTAGCAATACATACACTATGTGACAAAATCATGGCTGACTCACTCGGTCTATGGCAATCCTGCAGGTAGCAATACATACACTATGTGACAAAATCATGGCTGACTCACTCGGTCTATGGCAATCCTGCAGGTAGCAATACATACACTATGTGACAAAATCATGGCTGACTCACTCGGTCTATGGCAATGCTGCAGGTAGCAATACATACACTACATAACACAATCATGGTGCGGAGACGGAAAATATGGCGCCTACTGCTTAGGAGTCTCTTAGGATGTGTGGTGATATTCATATTTTTACGGAATATGCAGTCATTTTTTCCAAACTTTTTGTGCATCAGAAGACTAAATGCAGGGTGCAACAAAGCGTTAGGTAAAAAGTATGTCAAACAAGATATCAACAATATCAAAGAACAGTATGGACCAGATTCATTGCAAGCCAAAGGGAGTGAATTCAATTCCACAACTCCAGGAAAGAGGTTTGTGGTCCCAAACCTTGTGCATGTCACTTGGTTTTATAGTAAGGAAACACTAACTTTTCGGTTTCATATGTTTATATCACTGCTTTCAGCCTATAAATTCATTCAACCTTCTAGCATTATGTTTTGGTATGAGACTGAACCAACAGGATATTGGTGGTCAGAACTACGAAAAAGAGTCCCCATCATCAAAATGTGTCAGATGAAGCCGCCGACATCTATTTTTGGCAACCCTGTAGCAGTGCCCGAACACAAGAGTGACATCGTCCGTCTGGAGGTCCTCATGAAATATGGAGGGATTTACATGGACTTGGATATGGTAATTCTGAGGTCCTTTGACCCGCTGCGTGTTTATGATATAACAATGGGGCTTGCTTTACCCGAGGAGACTTTGGCAAACGGATTGATCGTGTCAAAGCCGAATGCAACATTCCTCAAATTATGGTACAACAACTACAAGACGTTTGATGACAGCAACTGGAATAGAGACTCAGTGGTCTTTGCATTAAAACTAGCAAAATTACATCCTGATCTTATCCGTGTTGAAGAACGAAGGATCCAGAGGCCAAATTTCCTAGAAAAGAAATGGATATATGGAAGGAAAATTTACAACCTTAGTGACAATTACTCCATTCACTTAGCGTACCGTGCTCACAAGCTTGAATACAACCAAGATGACATCAAGTACATGAACTCAACAGCGGGAAATGTTTTCAGATATATCTACTATGGATCAAAGGATTTGTTCACTCCAAAACTTATTGTTCCACAAATTGTTCATCTGGTCTGGGCGGGTACAGACAAATTTTCATTTCATCATTATATGAGGTTAGTTGCTTTAAAAAAACGTGCAAATATGGATCGAATATTTTTGTGGTCTCACGCACAACCTGATGGTCATTGGTGGAGGCGGTCTGCGGATATGGTTAGATTAAAAGAGCTCAGGGAACTTTCGTCAATCTACCATTCAGTGGAGATTTTATTTATGTATGGTGGGCTGTTTATGTCTTGGAATATAGTGCCAGTGAATCCATTTATCAGTTTGTTTTATTATAGTGCTACACTCACACTAAAAAGTAAAAATGAAAATGAATTGAACTCAAATGTCATGGCCGCCACCCCTGGATCAGAATTCTTTAAAATCTTACTTAAAGAGCTTGGACACATGAATGCATCCAAAACAACAAATATAGATGGGCAGCTTCTAACTAGGCTCTACAAAGATCTGTATCCACACCTTATTCATATTGAACATCGTATCTTGTTTACTAGTGGTCTTCAATTAGGAAAAGTCATGGCAAAAGGAAGAAAGCCATTTAATTGGAAGATAGCAATTCATTTACCAACGCATAATGATGAGGGATGTAGCAACGAGTCATTATGGCATGCTAATAACACAATGTGTGCACTGTACCGATACATTGAAAGTGGTGATATGAATATCAAATAAAGTGTCATGCTAACCAATTAGAAACAAATAATGCAAAACCTTTTGGAATCTCATGATATACCAAGAAAACATTTGTAACACATATGCTGATTGTATGTGCAAAGCTATTAATTCATAAGAGAAGGAAAATGTGAAAATTGAGTATTAGAGTGGTTTTATACTTAAAGTACAATAGAATTAAAGAAGCTGAATGTAATGCAGAAATAACTGGAACTAGAGGACAATTAAATGTTAGATGGGGCAATTGTGGAAAATTGATTTCTAGGAGAGGAATTTATATAGTTATTGAGGTAGATGAACATTTGCTACGCTCTTCAAAACAGAATAACAATATATATGAATCTGTGCCATTGGCCCATTACCCATTAATGATGTTCAACAGTATATGTGTGCTTCGGCATAAAGTTACTTATTTGTTGTAACCATATGTAATTGTATGAAATAAAAATCCGATTACACGTGTGGAATTTGAAATGTAAAAGAAAAGTGTTGAATAACTATTGTTTATTTTAGTAAACTTTGCATGAGCAGATTTTTTGTGAACAATGAAAACTAAAGGCTCTTGAAATGATAAAAAGCACCATCCATCACGCCAACTACCATTTGATCTCTTAACCAACGCCTAACCAAATATACTTCTCGTACCTACTTGTAAGCTTAAAGTGGCACATAAGCAAAACAGAATTGAGTCCCGTTACCAGCACCACCAAGTAAAATGATATCATATAAAGCAATTAAATTGACTTTAATTTCTTATAACTTTCTAAAAATGCCACACCATATAATTCTTAAAATAGATAAAAGGATAGTGTTAAATCTAGTATTAGTTCCACTATTCACGTAAGGTATTTCAAATGGTTTGAGCACTATTTTCAAGTTCAATCTCCAATCAGCTGTTCAAAACACCAGTAGGTGGTTAGAAGGAGCTTCGGTGCCGTAAATGATGAATCTTTGATTAATTGCACCCATGTTTTTGAAAATTAAATCATCAGGTACCTGTTAATATTAAACACAGAATCCTCACTACTTCAGCGAATGTACCAACACTGTTACTTACTGATGTGCGAGTATTTTTTATTATACAGGACACGTTGTCAATATGTTAGGAATATTGATTTTTATGAAAGAAAGTAAGATGATATTTCACTGCAACTCGAATAACCCTAATTCATGGTTAGGGTTAGAAATATAGCTCAAGGTTTTATTCACCTTTTAAATAAAATCTGATTTTTCAATATGTATTTCCCAAATGGCAAACCTTTCAAAGCAACCGCTTTGTATTATTGTGTAAAAACACTCCATCTTTCAAAACTAGTCACTTCAAACAACTCGATCATATTTATATCAACGCTTTAACAACAGTTTGCTTTTTGTGGATCTGAAAAATATGGACATTTTTTGTATAAAGCAATCTAAATGCAGAGAAAATAATGCGGTTAATGTACGGATTTCGTATGACAGTTGTATTTGGAATTTGGAATTTCGTTTTTCGTCACACTTATGCCAATTGTAGCTAATTCGTGACTAGCCAGTTGTAAATAGTACGGGCACATGTAATGATAATCATGCGATGATCGTCTTTTTCTACGAGCACGCACGATGATACTAAACGATCGCTATCACGATACCAGACTGTCACCCATACAGGGCCTGCCCTGATGGCTGTGTGGTCTAAAGCATTGCCGCAGACTGCTAGCTGTCTCTCACCACCCAGGGCCTGCCCTAATGGCTGTGTGATCTAAATTATTGCCACTGACTGCTAGCTGTCTCCCACCACCCAGGGCCTGCCCTGATGGCGTGTGGTCTAAATCATTGCCACTGACTGCTAGCTGTCTCTCACCACTGTAGGGCCTGCCCTGATGGCTGTGTGGTCTAAATCATTGCCACTGACTGCTAGCTGTCTCTCCCCACCCAGGGTCTGCCCTGATAGCCATGTGGTCTAAGGCATTGCAACTGACTGCTAGCTGTCTCTCACCACCCAGGGCCTGCCCTGATGGCTGTGTGGTCTAAAGCATTGCCACTGACTGCTAGCTGTCTCTCACCACCCAGGCCCTGCCCTGATGGCTGTGTGGTCTAAATCATTGCCACTGACTGCTAGCCGTCTCTCATCACCCAGGGTCTGCCCTGATGGCTGTGTGGTCTAAAGCATTGCCACTGACTGCTAGCTGTCTCTCACCACCCAGGCCCTGCCCTGATGGCTGTGTGGTCTAAAGCATTGCCACTGACTGCTAGCTGTCTCTCACCACCCAGGGCCTGTCCTGATGGCTGTGTGTTCTAAAGCATTGCCACTGACTGCCATCTGTCTCTCACCACCCAGGGCCTGTCCTGATTTCAATAAATCATTTTAAAAAACAATGTTGATGTTTTATTAGTAGGACTATTGCTACGTCTTGCAACCATATCAAATAAATGTAGGAGGCTAAATGTAGTAGGAATTGAGCCTTATTCGTACTTTGGCTCAAAAGCTCTTATTTTGATTTGTATTGTGGAACATCTTTACCGTGTAATATGAACTTGTTTCAATACATTGAGGCCCAAAAGAAGTAAAAATTAGATTGAAATAAACATGCCGGTCGGCTGGCAGTATCAATTTTAGGGGAAAAGGATACATAATATTGATGTGGTGTTAAAAGATTCATAGTCGTAAGATAACATTTCTGATTTTGCGCAAGCAATGCAAAGACTCAAAGAGTGACCTTAATAACACAAGCCAATTGTCACTTCCCAAAATACTTTTGTATGGGCTGTTACCATTCAAAATCGATTGAACGCCATAATCCAACACATGTTACCGAGGGCTCAGCCATATATCGTATCGATAAATTCTGTCATTTGTTTGGTTGTTTGTTTGGGATCCGCAACCGCATTTTTCCCACTGGGTCAACTCCCGAGGGAGGACCTACGGAGATCAACCCTACCACCCAGGCCACTCATCACCCCCGGGCCTTGTCTCACTTTCTGTTCCCTCTCCCCCCGTACTTTTGTAATACATCCTGCATCAGGTCCGTACCCTCCCCTGTCCTCCTGTCCTGTACATATAACCTATCGAGTCTCTGGTCTGTCCCTTCCTTGTTTTCATGTCCTACACATATATTCAAACCCCACAGAAAGGAACCCCTCAACAAACATCAAACCCCACATACAAACTGTGTTAATTCATTATTTCAATAAACAAACAATTAAAACAGCAGTGTACCACTACCTCGTCTCCCCTCCTGTATCCTCCGTGCCTACCTGTTCCATCGCCCCTCACTTACACCAGTGACTCTCTTCCCCTTAGTCTGAACCAACATCAACTGTGTTAGATAAAGGTAAAAACATATATGTACACAAGCACACCCCTATCACCTCTCCCCTTCTCTCTTCTTCATCATTTTCTTCCCCTACCCTCTTTCCTCTCAGTTTCTCCCTCTTCCCCCCTTGTTTTCGCTCCCTTTTCCCCCTTCTTTTCCCTCTTATCATCCTCTTTTCCATCCTCTTTCCTTCTATCATCCTCTCCTCTCTCTTTCCCCCTGCCTCCCTGTCACTTTTATCTCCACCTTCTGCCTCTTTCCCCTCTTTTTCCCCTTCTTCATCCTCTTCCGGTGCTTCTCTTTCTTTCTCTCCTCCCTCCCCTTTGCTCCTTATCATTCTCCCCCGGGGGGGGGGGGGGGGCACTCAGGTACAGAGGGGGGCCGCACCTTCATTACGTATTTCGCGGAAGAAGGGGTCTTTTTTTAAGACCTCCGCATGTCCGCGATTTTGTAAAAGAAGGGTACTTTTTTGTACCCAGGTACGAAGTATGGGGGTCAAAATCCCCTTACAATCCACGAAATATACGTGGCTCTGACGCCGAGTGACTCCCGAAGTGACTCAGGGTTTCTGAGTTTGCTGTCGCCACTTGCTGCCGCTAAACAAGCAGAGGATTATAAAATCTTAAGTTAAAATACGTGTTCCAGTTCATCCAATGTCAGTGTTTTGATAAAAGAAGGGGTGTTTATTTGGTGGAAAAAATCAGCGTTTTATTAAAATAAGGGTGCTTTTTTGGCCAGAAAGCAGTGCTTTAGGGGTATTTTTAAATTTTGATAACGAACGTATGCACCCCTTAAATATCCAAGTGCCCCCCCCCCCCCCCCCGGGCATTCTCCCCTTCTCTACTTTTACTCTCCCCTTTTTCCCTGGAAATTCTATAGCTCTATCTGCTTCCTGTCTTTCACCCTCTTTTGCCCCCTTCAGCGGCCCCCAGACCCCCCGCCGCAATTGCAGTGTGCCACAGTCAGCCCCGCACACCAAGAGAAGGTAAAAAAGGTAAATTGTTTTCTCAAAACAGCAAGAATTTCCGTCTGGAATAACTCATTTAGAGCTCAGATAAGGCTGAGAATGCATCTCAGGGCATCTAGAACCTCTCTGGCTTCTGTGAGCGGCCCCCAGACCCCTAGCCGCACTGGCAGTGTGCCACGGGCAGGCAGCCCTGCACACAAAAAAAAAATGGTAAAAAATGGTAAATTGATTTCTCAAAACAGAACAAATTTCATCATCTGGAATCACTCATTTGGGCCTCAGATAAGGGTGATAATGGATCCCAGGGCATCTACAACCCTTTCGCTTCTGGCAGTTCCCACTCCCCCGGACGCAATGGCAGTGCGCCACCGGTGGATGGCCCCTGTGCGCCAATGTCATACAGACTTGGACACCCTATAGGTCCTTGGAAGTGATGAAAAAAAATTGAGCCCTCAAAATCTGCGAAAAAAAATTGAGCCCTGAATTGACGAAAAAAAATAATTGTGCCCTGAATCTCAACGAAAAAAAAAAGTTGTGCCCTAACTTCTATACACGGCCCCCCTTGATATCTAATGGTCAATGCCTTAATCATGATGATAATAATAATTGAAATTTGATAATTTTCAAAAGCGCTTTATATAGAATAGTCAGTGGACAGATGTTTATGGTTCATAATGTCAAACTGAATGAACTCCACTTCAAACTGAAGGTAAACGATGAGATTTTCCTTATCGAATTTCTAACACAGTTAACACAATTTGTAAGTGGCATAATGCCTAAGGGCCAATATTCTATACAAAATAGTAGTCGGGCCCTTATGAATGTCCCGCGTATTTATTTTCGCACCTTTATGTCAATTATGATGGAGATAATTATACAAGAATGCAGAACACGTTTAAAGGTAAGTTGTGTGTGAATAATTCCTATCAATATACACTTTACCTATAATTATAATTTTATAACCATTTATATCAATCTTGTATTAAGTTGAAATAACTGGCCCATTCAGTTTCCGAGAAGCTATTCCCCACAACGACAGCACACAGAGCTAGCATCCCAAACTAGTCTAAACACAGTCGACCAGGCTGAGGCTGCCGTCTCCTTGGAGATGCCGGTGTAAATAACCTAGGCCGAATCACGAACTGTTAACTAAAATTACTTTTTACCCTATTCTAATAAAACACATTATGCTATAAAGTAGAGTATGCCTTATCAAATACTTAACTGTTTTGAACATGTTAGATGTACGTCTTTTGCCGGAGAAAAACACTTTGAAAATAGCTTTTTCTGCTGATCAAAATATAAAGTCTCTATACCTCCCCTCGTCGCGAAGGGCAACGCTTCATTAGCATAGCAGCATGCCACCACCTAACACCAGCACACGGAAGCAACAGTGAGTTCAAAAATCATTGCATTCACTCTCTTCCATGAAATTGATTTTTATCAAATTTTGTCATGGTAATCAACTCACATCGCAGTAAATATTGATATTTTTTCAAAAAATATTATCTCGAAAGACAAAAGTTATCCGGTATTTTTCTTGAAAAATATGGTGTTGTTTTGGTTACTATCGGCCATGTTGGATTCCAAGCCCAAGCCAAAGCTTGAGTACTGGGACTTGAATCTACAGTCAGCTGTGTAGGCGTTTTGTGATTATCTGAAATATAACCTGTATTTATTGGTTAATTCTTTTAAGTTAAAACTTTATCTGAATTGCCATTTGATTAAGATTAAGAGACGTGTCTTACGAAAACTACCAGACATTCATACTTGTCACTTCATGTTTAATATCAATATCAGTGTCAGTGATTATTATGTCCATGATATTATGACACCAATTTTATTAGCATCTCGTGTAGTATAGAGGAAAAAATCCAAATACATTTTACAGACAGACCCCAGGCTATTTCCATTGATAATATACCACAGCCAGAGGCATGGATCTTGCTTATTTTGAGGTGTGAAATATTAAATGAAAATCTTATTGCTGCAATCCTATACCCATATACTCAGATAAATGAATTGATCTAGAGACTTGAAAGATATATTATTTAATGACAAATGCAGTATGGCAAAATCATCGTTCAACACCAGATTTTCATCCAGATCACTCAGGATAAGATTGGCTTGTCATAGTTTGCGATTTCCAGCTTATGTGTCAGAAGGTTAGGATTCAAGTTTTTAAATCACTGCGTGCATGTCTGCTTATTAATTATGGTGGTTAAGTGCTGCTATGAGCAAGCACAAAAGGTGAACACTGACAGATAGGATAGAGCATTTGACTCAAAACCATAGTTCTGTGTTTGCTGTCCCATTCGCTGCTGTATGGTCGATCTTTAGACAAGACAGTCCTGTTGTGATATCATTTGCAGGGGATTGAATTCCACCGCTAGCCCCATTGGGGAAGTGGAATATTCAGTTGTCCGTCTGTCACCACAACAACAGAATATTGTGGTCACATAATTCCTAACAGGCCAACACAGATGTCAATGTTTGAAGATTGTCTTCAATCAAGGTCCTTTGATTTTTTACAGACCTACACACAGCAGTTCCACATTCAGAGGGACTGGTGAATGCATATTTTCAAAGATATATATATTGTTAAATCATAAGAATTTTCTTTTTTATTTCAGGGTTTTCAGGTAAATGCCATGGATTGATATACAAAAAAATCGTCACTTTAAACGGATCCCCTTGACCAGTCCATGATGTTGAAGCAACAAGGGGCCGTACCGCCCCCGGATAATAGCCTTGCCAACATGACCAATACACACTTACCTCCCCTGAATAACTTGCCACAGTGGTCGAGAGTGAACACTCTAGACAAGGCCAGGTACCCCAAGCCATTCCTCAAGGACCGTCTGCAGCCCCTGCCCAACCCGGATAACGCGAGTGGCAGTGGGGGCAGTGTGCGGAGCAAAGACTCGTCATCGTTAGAGAACGATGAACGGGACACTCACCAGGGGGAGCTGCATCCCCAGTCGAGAATTCATCACTTAGAAAAAAGTTTGAATTTTCTCAGACAGCAGCATTATGATGTGTTAACAAGTTTACATGAAGAAATAGAGCATTTGAAGAAACAAAATAAAGGTAAGTCTCCTGACAAATGTCAAATTAATGTTGTAATTTATATCATTGCTTTATCCCGTATCCCTTATTTATGGGTAACGTTTTAAAGTCATCAGTAGTTAATGTTTCAATCTAATTCAAGTTGCGTGTCATTACATCGCTCGGTTGGAACGGTACCTGTGATCAATCAAATGTCAGCAACAATTTCAAGTTTACCTATTCATTCATGTGGTGTCAGGGTGCAACATAGGTTGCCAAGCATTATTCGCTGAGCAGGGCAAGCTGCCCCTAAAGTTGACTTGCCCCACCGGCACTTCCACTTGCCCTGCCACTCCGTTAACATTTTTGGCCGAATTCACTTGCAATATGGCAAGTGGTTATGTTGCACGCTGGGTGTTCCAAAATAGACCTCATTATTTCAGTGCTATGCCGCTGACAAATGTGCCTTATGGAAAATTTAAAGAATGACTGTATATCAGAACCTAAAAATCATCTATCATTTACTAAATCTGAATTCAAGCTACATTTAAGTTTTTTTCAAATATGACTGTCATAGATCCAGAATTCCAGATGATTTATTCTAGAGAAACTCTAGGCATGCATGTGTTCAGTCAACATCACAAGAAAACAAATAATTTTAACCATGGTTATTAGAATTTTCCCCCTTTTTAGCATAGTGCCCTTGATCAGCAATACAGTTTCTCCATCTTTCATGATTTTGTTTTAAAATGTAACATTCTGTTTATTAATTTTTCGCTCTCTATTTAAGAACCACTCATTACTTGATCATTAATCTAGTTTTACCCATCTTCTTTCAGAATTGCAATTTAGGATTATAATGTGTCAAAAAGATCGCCAGACGCCCTCACCCAAGTCTATAGACCTGTTAGAGGTACAGAAGGAACCCCGCAGTGCTGATGATACAAGTGCCAACAATACAGAAAAGAATAATAATGACTCTAAAGGTATAGTAAAAGTAGTGTTATGAACTTGTGATGGGTTGACTGTATAATCAATTAATCTATCTTTTGCCGCAATTCGTAGGGTAATAGATTATGACAAAGATAATCATGCCAACAGTTAGATATTCAAAAAAACAAAGTTTCTGAATGATTAATCAAGTAGAAAAAATGGACAATTCCTGCAGCTATATTAGCCCTTATGCTGCTGATGGCTACAATCGCCCAAAGCACAAGAGCGCAAAAATCTTTGAAAACTATCTAAACCCTGTCTTGTTGGTATTCATTGGATAGTTCTCGCTGAGTACTCTCATATGAGTACCCATTTGCCAGGGTTCCAGTGCATTATTTTGTATCGGCCAACTTAGCCATCAGCAGTATAAGGGTTAGGAAGGGTCTGAGATGACAGTGACTCTCTCTATATGAAGTTGAATTATAGAAGTAATCAGCCTATAGAGGCTGTAAAATTGCTACTCTTGAACAATAGAGATTTACCGCAGTCATAATATTATACTAATTATAGTACATGTGGGCTCGATCAAGTTGAAGTTAGCATCTAAGACAAAAAATAAATTTTATAGTAGCAATATGTATCTTACATATTTAGAAAGCTAGAATTCTGAAGTTTCTGGATCTTTAGTCAGATTTACTGTATTCCCATTTATGAAAAAGTTATGAACATTTTACTGCAGGGTGTTTGTTTGTTTGTTCAACGCCTTTCTGACAATAACATTTAACAAAATGTTAAAACCACCATATTTTCTTGTAAAACCATCTTATGATCTTCAACATTGCTTTAGATGATACAATTATACCTGGGAAGACTGTGCCAAGAGATATAGGATTGAATATTATGTTTTGGGGTGTTTTTGATGAATTTTAAAATAGGGTGATCTGTGATTCCGTAACATGTGATTCCGTAACAGAAAAATAGCATTTTTTTAATTTTTGAAAATGTTCAGATTGGATCATTACCATGAAACTTCATAGAAAAAAGCATTTTAACACTAGTTTAACTATGAGGGGCACACTTTTGAAAAATAAATTTTCAAAAAGTGTTTTTGTTGGGGTTTAAGTTGGTGATTCCGTAACGTTACGGAATCACATATTTAATAAATTGACTGGTTCAAGCCTATAGATGTCTTGAACATTCTTTAAATGGACTAGTTTGTTATCTTAACTTTAAGTTTAGTATTAACTGATTGTTTCCATAATTAGAATGAGACATTGTGCACATTATTTTGAAAAAAAAAGTATATGTCCATTATTGAGTAGTAGTTTCAATATGGCATCAAAACGCTTTGGACAAGGACTAAGCTGTACATGGAAATCAGATGAAGTTCTTTATAAACAAGTAACTCACATACAATTTTGACAAAGGTACAATTATTCAAAATGTGTCATAGCACCAAACTACCTTTTTAAAAACATTCACACAATTTTAAAGTAGA
This sequence comes from Maea johnstoni, assembly GCA_963942565.1. Classification (NCBI taxonomy): domain Eukaryota; kingdom Metazoa; phylum Annelida; class Polychaeta; order Spionida; family Magelonidae; genus Maea; species Maea johnstoni. The sequence goes on along the minus strand of OZ012691.1, from coordinate 4,565,124 downwards.
GTATAATTAAGCTGGCCAGCAGGGCATCTCAGCCTCATTTGGACGCCCACTCCCTCTAAAATCACCCATCAGGACACCCAAATAATTTTGTGAGTAACCCTTTAAAAGGACATTTTCAAATATATAAATGAATTGTTTTCACTCTAGTTTAAATTCAGTGACTTTTATAAGGCATTTATTTCAAGAAGTACATGCATGTTCAATTGTTCATGGTTATAATGGGCCATATCAACCTATTCAAACTGTTGCTTACAGAATTTTAGAATATTGAATTCAATATTTTCCTTCGAATTCAGGAAAACTTGCTCCCTCATTTGGCTGTCTTATCCTATAGTAATATCATTCTTGAACCCTATTTGTTCATGACTTTTGTAAAATAGTAGATTTTAGAGAATTTATATCTGTGGTGGACAGGAAAGCTCTTCGACAGAGATTTTAGATACCTTCACAGAAACAGAGATTCTCCTTCAAGTAAAGAAGAAAACTGAAGTTTAGCACATGGTCAATGTAGCCCAGATCCTGAAGTCTCTATTCATGCATATATTTTAAAACTTAACCACCTGCATTAAATTTTAGAGGAATTTATTCAGTGTTTCAGATGGAACTTACACACTGTTGAGGACACTTTAGAAACTTTTGTCACAAGTGTAGAAGGGGAAGGATTCAATACATAAACATTTCTCAGAGAACAAAATTTTGTTACATCACTCAAAGATACAATATAGTCATATGGAAGACTCATATGATACTGTTTTATACAAAGCCAGTCATAGATCAGCAGTCTAAATGATTTTTAAAACAAATTTCCAGGGATTCTCCATTCGCCCAATAGACATGTATGATCTACTCCAGAAAAAATATCCAACAGTTAATAAGATCACAAATGCATGTTTAAAAAATCATTACATAGTTATTTTATAAGTATTTAGCAATTTGGCATTAACTATAAATGTTCATAATTCATTCATAACTTAGCTAGTTTGATATCAATTGGTATGTGTACAGATGTGTACCTTAACTGACACCTCCATCCTGTCTGCAAATGCAATGTCACCATTCACCTCTACATCCCTAATCATGAAGCCACCCATTCAGTTAATCAGGGTAGATGCAATTTCCCCCCAAATCATATCCTCCTTCCCAAGACTAAACAATAAGGGGTGTTAATGAGAGGGGACAGTGGAGGAAAAACAGAATCCACATTGTCTGGGGTATACCAACATCCTTGATGTGTACAGGAAGTGATATAAAACTGACCAGGTAGTGGGTGAAATCTACCTCTGAGAATGCAGAAGGTAACATCATGTTTTTCAAAACCTTTTCAGATTAATGATCTATTTATAAGAAGCTTCAATGTTAAATCAATTACAGCTTATATAAGTTAATTGTATAACAATTGCCCTTGTGGGGAAGTGGTCCCTCTAACATTAGACATTGTCATCTGTTACCTACCATCAGAGACGTATAAAACCCACTCTCTGCTGCCGTGTAATTCCTAATTAAGTGCTTCCTTCAGTAAAATTTATGTCTTTATATCAGTACACTAACTTAACTTTTTATTAAAGCAGAAAATTTCACCATAGTGCACTCTTTTAATGAAAGATATTGATTGTTACAGAAAATGTGATTCCGTAACAAATGGTAAATGTGATTCCGTAACAAGACCATCTGTCAAAGTTTCTTGAATAAAGTTCACTTTAACTTATTCAACACCTAACTTTGTGGTGGAATCTGTGCAAAACAAATTTACCTACCACATGATAAAGAAACTTTTGGAAAAAAGTGGCAGGAACAGCATGAAAGTGGTATTTGATTAAAGTGGTAGAAAACAGATGGTAATTTTGAGTGATTCCGTAACAGGCATGTTTTTTAACTTTTTTACCCAAAAATCATTTTCTGGGGAAGTTGAAACTTGGTCCATTTAAAAGAACTTTCAAAGCCCTACACAACCATATAAAGCATGATTTCCTAACTTTTTCCATTAAAAAGATATCTAAGCTTGAACAGCAAAAGTGTGATTCCGTAACAGCTTGATCGAGCCCATATGTAGTATTTTTTCAATAACAATGTTGGGAAATTTCTTCCCCAGAAATTAAACCCTTCCCACACAGGTATATGCAATTATATTAAAGGAACTTCTGTTTTCATTTCTTGCAGATTTAACATCTCTTTCTCTACGATCTAAAACTCACACGCATGATGATACAGTTTCACAGAATCAAGGTAAGTGCACAAATGACTTTTTTCAACATACATGCAGCTGCTATCTCTGATCAAAGAATACTTGGGAACCATATTTGAAGGAGAATTTTTGTCAGAACTCAATCAAATATTTTTTTTATAATTATTTCAATTCTGAAGATATTGTCTACGTATGTATGGCTTGAAGATTTTATCAAAATTATTAGACAGGTTTTGGCCCCCTTGGGCATGAAAGGGTTAAATGTGAGATGAAAAGTGATGAGAGCTCAGAGTTTATAAAAGTGGAGGTTATCCCCTGTATGCTCAAGTGTCCAATAATGGTCTTGAATATTTTGGTTTTACCTTTATCAAAAGCACTTCTTGGAATATGGATGAAGGGGAAATATTCACCTGTCCCAACCTATAGCTCTCCTTCAAATATCATACAACCTTATGCTATATTAACTAGTGTATTACCATCTTACTCTCCAAAGCATACCAGCATCCAGGCAGCATTTGTTATGAATAGCTCTGGGCATGAATGGGTTAAAAGTTCAGATGAGCCTGCCCTTTCCTGCTCCCGCTTGCATGTGAAAAACGAGACAATCTCATAACATCATCGCCAGAGAAACAACAAAAAAACTATGTGATAAAACGATTTTTCTATCCTGGTTACTAGAATGAGTGCATGGTTGATTGATTGCCCAAGCAGAAAGGTTATTCGGCTCTACATGCAATTTTGCTGATTAGGACATCAAAGAAGAAAGATCTAACACTGCCTACTTGGCTTGCATGCAATATTGTGGTTATATTTATCCAACACAGATACTTGCTGCTGTTTTTCGTGCATACATTATCAACCCAAACTTGCCCAGGCGGTGCCTTGGAAAACTAATGTGAATGCCAATGATGTATATGGTAGACATTTTATCAAAATTTTCTGCTTGTTGAATAACTTAGACATATCTTCAAATATTTAGAAAATAAAGGTGTGTTTTTTTAAATACCTGAATGGCAGTGGTTTATCATATGGTCTAACCCATTCATGCTGAATATTGATAATAATAATTTAATAATGATGATAATGGTGATAATGATAATAATTATTATTTTAATAGTAATATTATCATTATTCAGGGCTCGAAATTAGGGGGTGCTGGGAGCCAAGGGCTCCCTTGAATTCTCCAGCGGCTCCCTCAAATTTCTACAGGGAGCCCAAAAATGTAGTTGGTTTCTAGTAATTCTATACACAACATCTGTAAGTGGCTTTTGAAGATGCAATTGGGCTCCCTACTGGAAAAAATCTTAATTTCAAGCCCTGTTTTTATTATTATTGTTATGAGCAATGATAAAACAAAAATAAAATAATCATGAAATAATGTTGATGATTATAATGATAACAACAAAATGATGAACATCATCTGTAACAAAATAGTGAGCTCTGGGCCTTATGTGATTGTATGATAACTGGCCCCCTGCTGTATCTACCCGGTATCTAGCTCTTGATATTCAAAAAAATATTGGGAGGAAACTAGACATGGATAGGTTATGAATATTTCATATGTTGTAATTCTGCTCTAAAACACAACTAGGGCACCACTAAAATGCACCTCATGCCCTTGATTGTTTTTGATATTGATGTATTGTATTTATTTTCAGATGAGAAAATAGATGAACTAAAAGTGATTTTTCTTGAGGAGGAAATAAAGGATCTCAAGTCCTCCTTGAGGGAAGCACAGAATAGGAATGCCTACCTAACTCAGGTCCTGGAGCAAGAACAGTCTAAAAGAAGCCAGTAAGTTCAGTATTTAGTGTTTTAACCCTTTTTAAACCAGCATCATTGCTTTGAAAATCATTTCCTATAGTTTTTGTTGTTTGGCATTTCCACGATACTAAATTGATGTTGATGGGTTGGACATGCAATTTGGTCATTTATTACCTTCATAATTTCCTTCTTGGCGTATCATGCAAGCCAAGTGACCTACATTAACAGGGAGGCATGAACATAAGGTAACATTGGCCAAAGCAAATACAATCCTGTATACTTCAAGGGGAACTGTTCTGCAGAAGAATCTCTTTTCATTCATATATTTTTTTCAGAAAAAAGTCATTCAAAAGTTAGTTGTGTGGGCATGAAACATTTTGCTGCTGTTAAGTCATAGGAAATATTTATATATGACCGGTCAGATAAGTGGTAAATTATGTTCTTGTCCACATTCATGACTTAGTAAAAAGTACTTCAGCATTTTAGGTTAGAGTAACAGGCCTCGACGCTAACTAAAAAAGTTACTGGCCCTGTAGGACCAGTGACACCTAGGATATACTGGTCCTGCAAAAAAATTACTGGTCCTACAATTTTTTTCTTTTAGATGTCAATTATCTACAATTATGTATTAACATGACAAGAAAAAACATTGCATAACATGCAAAGACAACATTTATTTTTATTGCTATCTTCATATATTTAAAAAATTAACTTTTTTATGCATGTATGAATAGCCTGTACAAGAACAATGAATATGAATGGATTTCAATATACTGTTGAAAGTGCACCATATCATTATCAGGCATTCAATGTGTTTCAAGATGTAATGAACATATCAGTACATGCATAACACATTTCAAAGGGTTGCCTGTGGTTGTCAGCCTCAGCGTCTTAACTCTGAAACCCTTCCTTAAACCACAATGATAGTTATACACATTACAGGCCACTAGGCTGTATCACAGTGTCAGGAACCAGTGTAGAAAAAGATAGGCCTATTTGATGTTCTCGCTATCAACGTCATTTTACGACATGCCATTGACAGTTTGTGGCATGTCTTCCAAGGGCTTGGTACACATCATCAAGATGCTCATAAGACACAGGTCCAGCACCCCTGACCAAGCACACAATGGTCAATGTGTATAATAATGTGACTTGTGATTGAATAGTATCTATTATCTCTCTTGTTGACCCACAGACAGCTACCACTAATGCGGTAATGGATGTGCATAGAAAGATCGACGCTCGCTCCCCGTGGAGTCAAATGCCGACACCTTGCCTTTCCAGCCTAAGCCTTTATCTTTATGGTCCAGACTACAAATGTTTACTGTCCCTGTAGGACCAGTAGAGGTCTGTTTCTACTGGTCCGAAGCCGTTTTATGGAATTTTTACTGGCCATTGGCCAGTGGTTGACCGTTAGTGTTGAGCCCTGGAGTAAGCAATTGAAGTCTGATATTCACCCATTAATTCTTGCAGTGGCCGAAAATATTTAATGAATAAATCTTAATCAGAATTTAATTAACCCTAGTCATGCCAGATTTCCAGGTACTGTAAGACCAGGACTACCTGGTCACAGCACTACCAGGGCTACGCAAAAACTATTCTTTGTATGTTTAATCAATCATTTCCAATTTCGAAGTTAAAGTCAAAAGTATTAAAGATTCAGATAACTATTTCTTGAGTAATTCTTAAATGCATAAATGCATTATGGGCTAAATAATGATCCTCAAGAAAATAAGGCAACCCTCATGATACCTGTGTCACAACTCAGTTAAAGTATCCAGGGTGATAGTCTTCTATCTTTGCCCAGTACCCTCACTGGAAGCTAAACCCAACAGAATGCCTCTCTAGGAAGTGGCCGGCACACAGTTGAAATCTGAATTATTTCTGTTGCTATTTGATATCAAGGGGTGAACTTTGCTTGCCCCCTTTTATAGAGATCAAACTAAGCACTCAACATGTATTAAACTTTCAGCAGCTAGCAGAGCATGGGGCTCTTGCTGGTGCTTATCATTAACTATTGATGTGAGGAAGGCAGCCCCAGGATCGCCTGTTAACCCATTCACATCTGAAGCATACACATTGTCTAAAACTAGGGATCCAGGAGTGGATTACAGTGTGTCCTGTCGAACGTGTCTACCATCCAAGATGGCGGGCGTTTTGTGTTTATTTTTATTATTGCTCTGCAAAGATCAAGCGATGGAAGGCCAGATCGATTAATCAGAGTTCAGCCCAAAACAAGCTCTTGCTGATGCTTATCATTAACTATTGATATGAGGAAGGTAGCCCCAGGATCGCCTGTTAACCCATTCACATCTGAAGCATACACATTGTCCAAAACAAGGGCTCTAGGAGTGGATTACAGTGTGTCCTGCCGAATGTGTCTACCTTCCTAGATGGCGGGCGTCTTGTTGTCTTCATATTTATTATTGCTCTGCAAAGATCGATCAAGCGATGGAAGGCCATAACGATTAATCAGAGTTCAGCCTAAAACAAGCCAAACCATCAAGTTTATGATTTAACCGGTAATCATCCCACAACTATCCAAAACGTAGAGAAGTATTCTCCTAACAAATACATTATTCTGTAAAGTATCTCAATGAAAGTTCTTGTTCCTCCTTAGTTAAACACGCCCTCTTCAAGTACTGTATATTCATAAGTGTATTTGACGATTTATATTCAGCGATATGAGAAATGTGTTCACGTGAGATATGAATGTGATAAGCCATTCTAGGTGCTCCTCAAATGGCCTTTGAATAGGGTTATGTAATGGGCAGAAGAATATAGAGCTTGCCTATTGGCTGCAAGGAGGGTATATCAGTCGATTCCCTGCCTTGACCCATATTGAAGTTCACATGCAAGACATACCTGCTTCCAGTCCATATGGATATTTGTCTAAGGTAGAACTTAAATGACCAGGGGTACTACAATGGCCTTCCAGATACAGATCATTCATGGCTTTGAATTTGCTTAGTACTTCATTTGAAGCCATGTGAGTCTATAATCTTGAGTATAAACATATCATTTTCAACAATTTGTGTGACAGATGTTGAGTTATTTATATTTGTATTGTTTTCTTCCAGGCAAGCCTCCGGTGCGAGTTCTCAGCAGCTGCATGCACTAGGTGGCGCCACTAGTATATACCCCGATGACCCCAACATTTCGGTGAAGCCCCTCCAGGTGAAGCCCCCGTCCCAGCCCGCCCGACCCCCCACCCTGGCGGAGTGCGAGGTCATCATCAGACAATTACAGCGAGTCAATGACCAGCAGTCACACGAGGTAAGCAAGGGTCAGGCTTTGGTTGAAAATTCTAACAGACCATTGGGCTTCAGGTTTTCAAATCACCATAGCCCCACCCAATATCTCATAACCCTAGATTTTCTAAATGCTGAAGTCCTTCCTTTAAAAAAACTATTTTTCAATGCATGAGCTATCTTTTCACTATTCCATTGCATATTGGAATAGTACCAAAGGACAACTGATGTGTCAAATGGTATTCTTCAACTGATTTTATTATTGATATTGCTCTAAGCATGATTTTAAAAATTCACTTGTCTTATAGCCAGTCGGCTACAAAGGCAAATATTATTATAGCAAGACTCAATTTTCTGTAGCCTTTGGCTATGGGGCTAGTGGCTAGCTGGACCCATGGGTAAGGAAATGTTGCTGAGAGCAAAGTCATTGTGAAAAGAGGTCATAGGAACCTTTAGGGGAAATATAGATCAAGTAACTTGGGGTTAAACCTTATTCAAAGTCTTTTGAATAGCCGAGGAAAAATCTAGGTCGGGGTTACCTATGGTTATTTTAAAATTTTAAAAATGAAAAAAATTAACCCTTATGCTGCTGATAGCTAATTTGGCCAGTACAGAATGATGCAAAACACCTGGAAAATGACTGAAACTCTGGCATGTGGGTACTAATTTGATAGTATTCAGCAAGAGCTTGAGTACTGTGATGTTATATTTGACAACTGCTCTATACTCTTGTCAGAAAAGTTAGAATCATTACAAAGGGATGCTGCTCGATTAGTTACTGGATGTAAAAAAGGCACTTCTCATAATAAACTAGACCTTGAAGTGCCCTGGGTATCACTTGAAACAAGACGCAGTCATCATAGATTGAGTTTGTACTACAAAATTGTGAATAATAAAACCCCCCAATATCTCAGATCCCTACTGACAAAGCTGAACTCAGAACAACATCCATATCAGACTAGGCAATCCCAAAATTTTGTACCTTACACAGAAAATTGTAATTATTTCTCTAAATCCTTTTTCCCTGCAGCACTAAAAGCTTGGAATAATCTTCCAATATCTGTGAGATCTATTCCCACACTAAACAGTTTCAAGAGCAATCTGAGTAAAACTGTGGTTAAAAAAGTGCCAACATTTTACTATTGTGGTGAAAGAAGGTTATCTGTAATACACACCCAATTACGGGTTGGTTTTAGTAACTTAAACTACCATTTGCATCAGAGGAATCTTTGTGAGAATCCAGCATGTTCATGTGGTCACTCTGTGGAAGACCCAGATCATTACTTCCTTTTTTGTAACCAGTATAGGCCAATAAGAGTTAAGATGATAAATGCAATTTCAGAAATGTTAGTGGGTTCGGGAATAAAAATCTCACTTGAGCTCTTATTAAAAGGACATCAACAATTATCAGAGGAAGAAAACACCAAAGTATTCAGAGAAGTCCAACTGTTTATATCTGACTCAAACAGGTTCTCTTAGTGGCGTTTATCCTGTAATTGCCTTTTTTCTGTTATTTCACTCACTGTCACTTTTGACCATTGCAAATATTTCCATATTACTTTAATGTTGATGTTTGAATTGTCTTATTTTGTCTTTTTTATTGTTTTCTTTTTGTACCTCCTAGATTAGCATTGTATTTGCTATTGAGGTCAATAAAGGTTTATATAAAAAAAAAGAGCTTTGCAATGAATACCAACATGTCAGGTTTTAGATGTTTTTCAAAACCTTTTTGCATGTTTCTGCCATGGATGAAAATAGTCTAAGCATTGCAAGGGCTAAAAGATAAAAATGAGCATATCACCTAACTATTGTCATTGCACTCTTTAAGTTGATGCGTCTGAAGTCAGATCTCCGGGACGTCCTGTACTCCCATAAATGGACGCCGGACGCGTACCTGCTGGCCAAGGCTTACGTAGCGGAAGATGATGCCCGTGAGAAGCCCGACCAAGGAAGATTCCCAAAGATAGAGATGAAAAGCACCACAAAGAAATTGTAAGAATTCTACAAAACTGGGATATAGAACTAGCATGAAAGTCCTTTATTTATCCTCTTTATCTATATCCTCTTTATCTATATCATAATGACATAATTGAAGTATCTCAGAAAAACTCCAATTATTTCTTCTTACCTTTATTTCTTCTTACCTTCATGTTAAAAACAAGAAAAAGAAGTTCACAGATTAAATGTGATATGATGTATAAAATATGTACCTAATATTTTCATTATTGTTTTAAACCTGATGTAGCATATTTTTTCAAAAAATCAGGACTCATTATTTTTGTTAAATCTGTAGGTAATATTTGTGCTATTGTTTCAGACCTGAGGTTTCATAAGTGTCCAAAGATCAGGTTTTCCCTCTGTTCTGTAGCAGACGATGGGGAACGAAAATATTGAATTTATATATATATATCTGATATTTACATTAATGTTCCATATCTTGTCAAAAAATCAGGACTCATTATTTTTGTTAAATCTGTGTGTAATATTTGTGCTATTATTTCAGACCCGAGGTGGCGTACGTGTCCAAAGATCAGGTTTCGCTTCCTGCCCTGAAGCAGACGATGGGCAACAAGGCTGCGGAGAGAAGGAAGCGAACTCAGATACTCCAGAAAGCCCGGACACGGCGAGAGGTGCTGCAATGATAACATACTTAAATCTTCTTCCATTTCTGCACTTTCAACTCTGACCTTTGACCTCTGGTAGAGCCACCAGCTGTTGCCTCAATTAAGGCACCCTACTATCTACCGCTGCTGCTGCTTTGTAGTCTTGTATCCCTCCCTTCTCAAACATTGTGAAATATATGGTTGTATAAATGAACTCATGTTGTTGATTTTTTTTATTACTTTATACTCTGCCTTTGTTGTTTCTTTCATAAGAAATGTTATGGTTGTAATTGTAAAAGTAAACTAGGATCTGTGGTCTGCTTTTTTCTTTTAATGAAAAGGTTTGCTAGAAAAATGCGAACCTTTGGTGTTGATTTTATGTTTTTAAAATGTGTTTTATTTATTGAGTATTATGATGAATTTTAAGAAAATTCGGTCCCTTTCACTACTACTTACTGTTGTGTACTAGAACTCTGGTTTTCCCCTCAGACTACCTCAACCAATGATATTGTGTGAAATGGACTACAAGAAAATGGGAGTTTTACTATCATAGAGTCTGTGATTAAGTACAGGCTATAATAATACATGTGGTTTGTGCTATTTAAATGAAATGTGTGCATATCAAAAATATTATATAGGTGAAATATCCAATAAGGTCAACTTGCTAACCTCATGAATTTTCCTGAGATATACAGAGCTGAAGGATTTTGCCTGTCACATGATGCGACGGTTGGACACCCTTGAGTTTATTTACTAAATTATTGTTGTAAACTATTTTGAGGAGGAAATACTGCAAATCATGGCATGGAAACATCAGTATTATCCCTGGAGACCTATTTGTACTTACTGTCTGGTGCACAGTAGCATTATTGAGGGGGATCTTTTGTTATTGAAATTATGCAAATTATCTGGTTGCCATGACAATGTATACATTCCATTGCTTGTGCCTTTCATGATGTTTGAGATACCAGGGTACTTTTCCCTTTTGTTGTCAGGCTTCTATTCAGACTATCTTGACCTTCGGAAATTTCTTAAACCATATTCAAATGATTTTATGTGACAGTTCTGCTCTCATTATTTGAAATGATTGTGAGTTGCCTTAAATGATTCTATTTGAGGATTCACAAGTTTCTGCCAATCTGGAAAATGTATATAAAGTATATAATGAAATATGCTATACAAGCTATGCTAGTGAATATGAAATTTTGTCAGTGCTTATGTGACTGTAATTTGGTAAATTAACCGAGAAAAATCTTTCTATTGCAAAACAATTTGCCATGATTTTAAGGAAATCCCAGTGCGTTTTGTAGACCCAAGATATGTATGGGGTCACAATATCAGATGATCTGAATAGATCCTTGTTTGTTTTACACTTTCACCACTGAACTTTGTCCTAGATCTTAATGTCTACATATATTAGTCATTTTTATGATACAAACAAGTTATTCACAGCTCAATCAGTCAGCATTATGAATTAAGGGCTGAATATCTATGTATACAAGATGCTTTTATGAGATAAAAAAAAACAAAAAACGCTTCTTTTACATTCCTTTATTTCATTCCCTTTCACTATTGAAGTATATTCTATAACCTCTACTTGCAGTGAGTAATACAAGTTGCCCTTTTTGAGAAACTTGAAATTTTAGTGTACCTCCCTGCTGGCAGGTGGCACCACTCATGATACCTATCTTCCTTGAGTATCTCTCGATGGAACAGATTCTTTGCAATTTAATACCGCATTTTACCCGTGGACTGCACTTTATTAATGAGGGTTCAGAGAAATGAGACAATGTAATTTAACCTCTAAATATCTTTGATGTATCGGGAGTCAGGTCTGCATCTTTTGTTTAAAATGCAAACAATTTTTATTGTTCACATGTCATAGTCCCACATTTCTTACCATATTGATTGCAATCAATATGGTTCCTCTGAAAACTATCTATGTCAAAGATAGATCATATTTGTTTCACAAAGCTTCCCTTATTGAGTAATTGAAATGTTTCAAATTGTACCTGTTTTCAGAACTGGTCAGTGGCTTATGCATAAACGCCGTTTTAAAGAGGCGTAGGTGTAAGCTGTTTATGGGAGAATAACTTCTTCATGAAAAGAGCTCACCTTCAGTAGCTAGCACCCCTCATTACTCTAGTAATTCTGAAAATATCTTAGAAATAGAGCATTGGTTGGCTTAAAATTTGAAGTAAAGTTAAAGGTATATGAAGATATACATGTCAATATGAAAGTGAGTGGAAAAACTGACTGCTACCTTTGTTATATATGGGGGTCTGAAACTTGTATGTCTGGTGGAATTTTCTTATTCGGATGAAGATCTCATTTACCAGGTGCTTCGGTGGACTTGTACAGTTACCATGTGTTGTAAAGGGGTGTCCTTGTAAACCCTAGTATTTATGCTAATTTGTTGTATACTGTAACCAAGTGAACCTGTTCATGCCTGTAGCGCCCAAAATGTCCTTATTTTCCAAAATACCCCAGTTCCAGAGCTGTCGCTAAATATTTAACCCTTTCATGCACAAATATTTTGTGATATCTTTGGTAATATCTTTGTCGCCAAATATTTAATCCTTTCTTGCAATAATATTTTGGTGATATCTTTGAGACATTTTAAAGCTCATTATTTGAAAACAATTTGAAGAAGTCATGTTGGCATGAACCAAAGCCGAAACTCTCTTTCAAATGTTTTGTGAATGTAAGCTTAATATCAAAGTTATCCCTTAATGTATCATGGGTCCAGACGTCTTTTTTCAAGGAGAGCTCTAGGCATGAATGGGTTACGGAAGAAATGTTGATCAGAACCCCAACTTCAGCTCCCTTATGCTGGTGGTGGCTAATTTTGAATTACAAAATGATGCAAAAAACCTGAAAAATTATTGAGGCCCTGGCACATGGGTACATATCTGAAAGCACTCAGCGAGAGCTATCTAATGAATACCAACTCAACAGGGTTTAGATGGCTTTCAAAAATCTTTGCGTCCTTGTGCTTTGGACAAAAGTAGTCTCAGCATTGGAGGGTTTAAGGATCTCCTTAAGCATGAATGGGTTAATAGATCTATCTCACGAATATTCTTACTGCAAGAAGTAGGTCCGATAAAGAACAGGTTACTCAAGAAGGGCTGGCATAAGAAGAGATTTATCCTTTTCTTGTGGAAAAGTTTTCATAATCCAGACATTCATATATTACAAATTTATTCTTCACTAAACACGAGTGTTTTAAGTCTGTACTTGGCTTTCTAGATGGGATAGAAATTGGCGTTTTTATTTTTAATTTACAAGACACATTTGAAATTATATGACCTATTTGATACTTTGTATTTTTGTAAATAAAAGAGGCCCTATCACAAGAAAATGATCAGTATTGTTCTTTTTTGCTTGTTAGTTCTACACTTTGCATTCTATTTGTTCTGCACCCAGCACAGCTCTTTGTATGGAAAACGTACAGGTTTGAATTTGGTGGAGTAAACATGTGAAGTTGAAGTTTTTCATATTGATAGCAAATATGCAATATGTAGATAGATCAAGTTTCGCTAGAATTTGATCTGAAATACCCTTAGTGAGTCACAGGTTTAGTGAAAAGAAACTTTTTGTGTTAAAAAGGAAATTTATGATCTCAGTTTTGTATACCTTGTATTCGGGTGACTTCTACTACTCTGGTTGTTTTCCATTTAATTCACAAGCACTCAAAATTTTTTTTGAAGTTTTAACCCATTCATGCTTAAATATTGATAGTGTTGGTGATTTTTTTGAAAACGATATGAATAAAACACATTTGCAAAATATTTGAAGGAGGGTTGAAGTTTGAGTTTTGATTAACATTGCTCCATCGAATACAAATATTTTCAATGAGATGCTTTTGTCTGGAATAAACCATGGAGGTAATCAGGGTTTTTCGGCTATTGAAGTAACATGTTAATCTGATATTCCCTGAGAGTTGAAGCAACCATAATTTGAAATTTCAATTATCATCTTGTCTTGACTAGCCAGTTGTAAGTGGTGGGGGGAACCAGAGTACCTCGTGCAAACCATTGCCTAACCTCAAATCACTGGCAACTCTCTCACATGGTTGGTATTTGAACCAGGGCAGTGGTGAGAGACGGCATGCAGTCAGTGGCAATGTCTTAAATCACACGGCCATCAGACCAGTCCCTGATGTAACAGTGGAACCTGAGCTTTAATCTAACTTGGGCCACTTGAGAAAGTTGCAAGTGACTTGTGGTAAAGTGGCAGGTGTCCCCCCTTTACAATTTGCTAGTCTTGATATTGCAATGATGTGGCGAAAAAAGTGATGTTGATAACCGAGTTTTACTTTTTGACCTAAACCCGTTCATGCTTAGTTTCCAACTTTCACGATATGCCCTGGATCTGTGCAATTGAAAACAGATTGATATAAGGCATGATTTTACAAAATATGAATAAATAAGGCGATTTATAGCAGGTGGAATTCTTGATATTTCTTTAAAAAGACTTTCCTCATTGATAAATCACCAGTGCAATTGAAAACAGATTGATATAAGGCATGATTTTACAAAATATGAGTAAATAAGGCGAGCTGTATTAGGTTGAATTCTTAATATTTCTTTAAATAGACTTTCCTCATGGATAAATCACTAAAAAGTGGTTTTGGGGGCTGCTACATGCATGAATTAGTAATCATTACTCATTTATTACTAGTAATCGTTAGGTTTCATTGGCTGAAATGGATATTGTTCTTGTATTGTGAAAATGTTATTGCATTGTACTGTTGTATTCTCATTTGAACACCTCCGCTTTTTCATTACGCAAGCAACCTTATATATCTGTGTGTTAATTGGTAGTCTGTTTTCTGTTAATAGCATGCATACATTTTTAGTTATCAGTGTGTAGGGTATTTGTCCGGGCCGGCATACCCACCTTAAAAAGGGCATCCCCCCTTTTAAAAAAGAAAATGTCTAGAAGATTGGCACCATTGATTCGTCACGACAAACCATGTCCCATTATGGTTTATATCTAACTGATTTATACAAAACCAATGAAAGTTGTAAAAATATTATAAAAACTATAGAAAACATTTGTTTTCAAATTATAAGACACTATTCATGCTTTATCTTTGCTTTAAAATATGAATGTATGCCCCAAGTACTCCGAATTGTGGTGTGGTTTAGTATGTCTAGCAGCACATCTACCCCCTTATGTGTAGAGAGTCAGAGTCAAGTATCCCATTTAGCCTTATCAGCATTATTCAGTACGTCTAGCTGCATGTCTCCTATCCCCTTATTTATAGTGAGTCAGAGTCAAGTATCCCAGTAAGCCTTATCAGCCTTTAATTCAGTAGATCTAGCAGCGCATCTCTTACCCCCTTATTTGTAGAGTGAGTCAGAGTCAGGTATCCCAGTTAGCCTTATCAGCCTTTAATTCAGTAGATCTAGCAGCTCATCTCTTGCCCCCTTATTTGTAGTGAGTCAGAGTCAAGTATCCCAGTTAGCCTTATCAGCCTTTAATTCAGTAGATCTAGCAGCGCATCTCTTACCCCCTTATTTGTAAAGTGAGTCAGAGTCGAGTGTCCCAGTAAGCCTTATCAGCCTTTAATTCAGTAGATCTAGCAGCGCATCTCTTACCCCCTTATTTGTAAAGTGAGTCAGAGTCAAGTATCCCAGTTAGCCTTATCAGCCTTTAATTCAGTAGATCTAGCAGCGCATCTCTTACCCCCTTATTTGTAGAGTGAGTCAGAGTCAAGTATCCCAGTTAGCCTTATCAGCCTTTAATTCAGTAGATCTAGCAGCTCATCTCTTACCCCCTTATTTGTAAAGTGAGTCAGAGTCAAGTATCCCAGTTAGCCTTATCAGCCTTTAATTCAGTAGATCTAGCAGCTCATCTCTTACCCCCTTATTTGTAGAGTGAGTCAGAGTCAAGTATCCCAGTTAGCCTTATCAGCCTTTAATTCAGTAGATCTAGCAGCTCATCTCTTACCCCCTTATTTGTAGAGTGAGTCAGAGTCAAGTATCCCAGTAAGCCTTATCAGCCTTTAATTCAGTAGATCTAGCAGCTCATCTCTTACCCCCTTATTTGTAGAGTGAGTCAGAGTCAAGTATCCCAGTAAGCCTTATCAGAAGACTGCATTCTTTGATCCACGACCTACTGTGTTGCTGGACCTGCCACTGTCATCCCCCTGTTTTATTATTTTCAGAATGTATCTATGCATACTAAATATCCTGTACGGTAGTAAACCTAACCTTGAGCCTTTAATTTTCAGCAAGCAGAGGTGATTGTGGATGTCAGCTGGCAGAACCTACTACGAGGGTACTCAACTATCTCACAGAATGCCTCATCATGATATGGATATGCTCACCAAAATACTGCCAATAGTGCCAAATAATGTCATCCGGTGTTGGGAACATTCAATCGAGAAATGTGTGATCAATTATCAATTCAATGCAATGAATGATTGCTATGAGTTGCAGTAGGACTTGGAGCTGCAAGATAAAACCAAAGAAAAGAGGTGGAAAAACCCCTGCTTTTTACAACTTTCTAAGATGATTTCATTTATTATTTCACTGTACATATTGACCAATGCATAAAATATTAAAATCTTTATTGAAAAGTATGATACTATATATATATATATATATATATATATATATATATATATATATATATATATATATATATATATAGCTGTTGCGAGAGAGAGAGAGAGAGAGAGGGAGAAAGAGAGAGAGACCCCTTTGGACTTCCTAGGCACCCTGTATGATAATTCTTTCGTTGTCATTCAAGAAGAAAATCGATGCAGTGTCCTAGTTGGGGTAAGGAAGCTTTGTTTTGAGACAAGTACTTGCCAGTCTGCCCTGCCCTGCAGGGAGCCGTACGAATAAAGAGGTGAACCTTTACTGCTTTAGAGTTTCTCTAGAAAATGCTATCTACAACTCCCCTTCAAATGTTCTGCAAATTTATGCCCAATTCAAATGTAATTTGCCAAGGTCTCACAGGTCCGGAGTCCGAACGACACTTTGTCTGGGAAATATCCAAGCATGAATGGGTAAAACATATCTTTCCAAATAGTTGTATGTTTGAACATTATTTGAAGAGGAATTGAACCAATACACTCAACTAGAACCAGAACCTTCAGACTAGTCATCTATGTGATTCTTTATTGACCCTTCTGCTGCTGAAGTTACTTTCATCCATTGCACAAAAAAGCAAAAAAATAGGAAAATCATCTTAACCCTGTCATGTTGGTATTCATTTGAAAGGTCTTGCTGAGTTCTATCAGATGAGTACTCATTAGCCATGGTTTCAGTCATTACTCAGCTTTTTGGCATCATTTCATTTTGACCAAATTAGCAACCAGCAGTGAAAGGGGTTAACCCATCAACACTAACAATGGCCAAAAAGCAGCCAGACAAATCTTTAGGGTAAAAGCAAAGTTAGGAAAATATTTCAATGAGAAATGTTTATCAGAACATAACCAACAACTCTCCTTCAAATATTTTGTGAAATAATTCTGATTTCCCAATTTATTGTCAAAATAGTATGGATCTAGACAGCAATATCTCGAGGGACTCCTACGCATTAGTGGTGTAAGATATTCCCAGATGTCAGACCTTATGTACACTCAAGATATGTACCTTAGTTAACATTTATAGTCAGAGCAGCCAAAAAAGGTCTGAAGTATTTTACTTACAAAAGCATTTTCTTGAAAATATTTTAAGGAGAAATTTTGATCAGGAGCAACAACAACCCTCCTTCAAATATTTTGTGAACTTTCGCTCTGTTCACAAGTTATTTTCAAAAGTATGAGAGTAGCAGACGATACCTTCTTGAGAAACTCTGAGTGTTAATGGGTTAACCTCACAGTTTGCCCATAACTTTTTACCAGACATGTCTTTGTATGGACCCATTCATGCCTATCGCTTTCTTTGACCTTAGCCATCTCTAAGCCACTTCTGAAAATAACCTGCATACACTAATTGAAGGAAATCTATTATCTAGATTTATTTTGTTTTGATACATTTCTTTGTTAAATATTTTTCACAATAAAACAAGAACTAGAGAGGATATTCCCAAGATAGGTAGGACTTCTAGAGATTCCATAAGCATGATTGGTTCAAGTGGCTATAGAAAACTTTCATATCAGCAGGTTTTACGGCCAACATTCCTAAATATGAGGTGACCCTGTAAGAGGAGTGGCTTCTAGTCTAACTCTGCTGATAAATTATTTTCTTGTTATTTATACATGGCTTAATAAAGCTGACTAATATGTGTCTGTATGTTTTGGACATCAATTGGTTTTCTCACAGCAGCAAGCACCAGTTCCAAAACAAGAAGTGGACTATCATTATGACCCAGATCTAGTTATTAATTTTGTATTGGTTTATAGTCCTTACTCTCAACAAATTATTATCAGAGGAATGGATGTCTTATGTAATGGGTGCCTTGAACCAAACAAGGTATTGTTCAACAGGAAAGGTTTGTTTGTTTACATTTTGCAACACCATGAGATGTGAACAGAAAGGCAAAATTTGGGTGTGTGACTTACTTATATAATAAGCCAAGATCACATAATTAAGCTAATCTTAGATTAAGATATTTCCTGTTTTATAGCAAGTTTTTTTGATGAACAGACCTTAATGCACATGCAAAATTACTACATGTGCAACAAAAAAAAAGAGCTCTAAAATTTTGAAATTTACGACACTTTATAAATTGTGAGTTTTGTTACTTAATGGTGGCCCACATTTGCAGAAAATAGCAAAGTAAATGCAAGTTCTGAAGTGAAAACAGACAAGATTTATACATACAGGGTTTTAATGAAAATCTGGTTGTAATTACAAGTTGATTCATCGTCTTCTCTGGAACACAATCAGTTAACCATCAAATAATATACACCTAGTCATCAACAGCGCTGTGAGGCTGACAACTCTCAAAAGATCTATATACAAAACAGATAGGATCAAATTATTAAATAATTCTAGAGTAGGAGATTAAGAAACACTCACACACATGAAGTTCTCTAGTATTCTCATATTAAATACTAACACGTACACAACATAATAATTACCCAGGCCCACTTTCTCAACTAGACAAATGGCAAGCCAGAATTCTAGATACCTTAGCTGCCAACTTATTGGACCTTCCTTCTGCTCAGTATTAGCTCAAAAGCAGAAATTACTTATCTAAATCAATGATAGTTTGGAAATGATCTAATAGGAGTGAAACAAGAATTCCTCAAGTATTTGAAGAGTTTTTGTTTATTAAATTCTTACTAACATTTCTCTAATTGTTTGATATCTCCACTTTCTCAACCAGACCAATGACAAGCCAGAATTCTAGATACCTTAGCTGCCAAGATATTGGACCTTCCTTCTGCCCAGAGCTCCTAGCTCAATCACTTATCTTATCTGAATCAATGAAAGTTTGGAAAATGATCTAATAGGAATGAATCAAGAATTCCCAAATTATTTGAAGGCCATTTGTTCATTAAATTCTTACTATCATTTCTCTAAAATTCTAGACTAATATTTCATTGGAGAAATACTCCCAAAACATTTTGGATTGCAAAAACCGAGAGGGTACTGAAACCGAGGACTTAGTGTAAAAATAATTGATATAAAATATAAATAATTGTACTTCCATCAACCCATTCATACCTGTAGCACCCAAAAATATTCATACTATGTTGGTGATATTTTTTTCCCCATAATATTTATAATGTTTAAGAAAGAAATGTTGATCAAAGCCAAACCAATGATCTTTGAAATTTTGTAAATTCATGGATGATTTATAGATTATGTTCGAAGGTATCAAAGATCAAAATAACATGGAAATTTGCAGACATGAACGGGTTGAAATACACTTATCAAAACGGCAGAATTTCAAAATATTTGCATGAGAGTTGGACCACCAGGAAGTCCTTAACAGGACTCATCACAACTAACCACTTGTATTCCTCTATAGGTCAACATATAAATTACCTGCAGAATTATCATTTCACTCAATCAATAAACAACAATGTTTTAATCCCCTAAGGTTCATTGAACATTGTGCAGCCTAGATACTTCGAATACCAGAAGTATGCCCAAAACACTATGGGCCAAAGAAAGAGAAAGGATGTAAATATTTTGATAAACATAAATATTCCATGGTAATCTCTTAGCAAGCATGCAGTTAGTAACTTGAATACCATCAACACGTCCAGAATGTAATGTCTTGAACTGATGGTAGGAATAATAATGCCAGATGGGGAAAGATGATGGTGTTATGGTAAATTTTTTCTCAGCAAGGATGCAGCATGGGAGTTGAATGATGGATCCCAGGATACACTTATTAATCCTTCCAATGCTGAGACTACTTTCGTCCAAAGCACAGGAATGCAAAGAATTTTGATAACCATCTAAACCCTATCATGTTGGTATTCATTGGATAGCTCTTGCGGAGCACTCTAAGATGAGTACCCATTTGCCAGGGTTTCGGTCATTTTTCAGGTTTTTTGCATCATTTTGAATTGGCAAAATAAGCCTACTGTAGCATAAGGGTTAAGGAACTATCTTAGAGCTGCCCCAAACAGAAAGAGGAGGTAACTCAAGAAGATATAAGATATATTCCTGCATTTGGAGCATGAGATATTTACCAAAGAATATGACATGAAGACATTCTTGGTCAACACGGGCCAGTTTCAAAGTTATCCTCTTCCAGGATCAGAGTCTAATTACTGAATTAGAACAGAACATCTAAGAACCTGCTGTACTATATAGCTGCTTACAAAATAATTCAATTAATGTACACTTTCCATTGTTTTCCATATATTACATGATTAACAAATTTGAAGAAATAGAGGCAAGTTTTGTAATTACAAAGGTTAGTTCTTGGTAAGATTATGATCACATTTGGTTCTAAGATCCAAGATGGGAAAACTTATGAAATTGACCCCACACATTATTCCCCTTTAACTTATTAATTCATCAATCAATGTAATTCGATTTAATGTTATACGTCTTTCATATTTGAAACACTACACCGGTAACAACAAAACCCTGGAATTCTGAGTCTTTGGTAAGCATGATATTAAGATGGCAGTCATTCACACAAGTTTAGCAGCAGCTATACACCAGGGATTCTGACACAGTCCTGTGCCTAGGCAATCCAATATAGTCATGTTTAACCCTTATACTGCTGGTGGCTAATTTTGCCAATACACAATGATGCAAAAAAAAAACATAGAAATGACTGAAACCCTGGCAAATGGGTACTCATCTGAGAGTCCTCAGCAAGAGCTATCCAATGAATACCAACATGACAGGGTTTAGATGGTTTCCAAAGATTTTGCATCCTTGTGCTTTGATCGAAAGTAGCCTCCGCATTACGAGGGTTAAGCAGTCCAGTTGAACTCTTAAAAATCAGACCCCATTCAAGCATGAATATAAATAGTGAATGAAGTACACAAATGCAAACACAATTCCACAAATACTAGTTAAGTCAAGTAAGGATGGGTATTTTATACATGATGAGTTTTTGGCTTAAATAGATGTTATCCTAGCACTTTGAAACAGATGAAAGTTAAATCAATAGGTTGAACAGTTAATTATGAGTGAATGTAGCTGAAAGTCATAATAAACTGGTGAATAGCTATCACATATATAGGTCTCACCCGAAGGGTCTTACCAACTTTATTTATATATCAGGAATTTATCAATGAAGCAGATTTAACACACAAGTTCAAGTCCTCTATTGTACCCATACAGAAAACTCCTCTTTTTAGTCAATCGATCGCACACCAAGTTTTCAGCACATATAACAGGCAGATTATGGGCCATTATACAAAAGCCCATTTTTAGCACAATCATGCCTAGTTTTCACCACATACTCCAGGCAGATTATGGACTCTTATAGAAAAGCCCATTTTAAAGCACAAATCATGCCTAGTTTTCATCACATTGTTACCCCAGGCAGATTAATGGTCCTTATAGAAAGCCCACACTTTAAAGCACAACCATGCCTAGTTTTCACCAGATACCCCAGGCAGATTTTGGGCTCTTATAGAAAAGCCCATTTTTAGCACAATCATGCCTAGTTTTCACCACATACCCCAGGCAGATTATGGGCCCTTATAGAAAAGCCCATTTTAAAGCACTGTCTTGCCTAGTTTTACTACATACCCCAGGCAGATTATGGGCCCTTAAAGAAAAGCCCATTTTTAGCACAAAGCATGCCTAGTTTTCACAACATACCCCAGGCATGTTACAGGCCCTTATAGAAAAGCCCATAGCTAAATGATATAAAATTCACATGACTGCTACCTGGACAACTCCACTCGAAGGTAGTTTGCTATTTATTACCAAATTTTCTGAGGTTTACAGATTAAGACCCTGGTAGGAAAGCAGTATCGTTAAAAATGATGTATCATAAAGGAAATATGGATTAATAGTGTACTGTATCACAAAAATCTTTGAGGTGCCAATCCTTAATGTTTGGCAGTCTTTCCCAACATCCCCTATTTTGAACCACTGTGTCCCTGAAGACAACAGCCATTTTTGGCTTTGTTCTGTATAAATTTCCTAACTATGACTATCTACATATCCGTGCCCTAAGATGAGGAGGCTGAACTGGAGAACATGACTGTCTTGTGCGTAGGTTCTTGAAGGTGCATGAGCTTGCATTGAGACGCCGATCCTGTTCAAGATGGCAGGCACTGTAGCACTCATAACATGTAAAACATTACACACCTGAAAACATTACTTCTGGTATTTTTTTCAAAACTCTTTGCTTCAATAACCGGAGTTTCAGAAATTGCGTAATTTTAAAAGATTTTTATTTATTTTCAAAAAAATATAATTGAGCCTTCCGAGGTAAGATCTAAAAACTTATTATTTAACTGGATAAATTTCTTCGCCATGATGCATTCTTGTTAACTTTCAACCAATCAAAACCAATAACCTTGTAAGGCACCTAAGGTTGATGTATTCACCTGCCCTTGACAGACAGGTAGGTCTTTCTGAGAAGTGCTACACTAGCTGCCATCTTGTATTACAAATTCTCCCGTCGGCCATTTTGAATACTACCGGGACCTTTCTACTGATTCCACTGAAGCTAGAACAACCGTCACATCATCAGGTTTGCCACCTGTAAAATAAATTAAATATTCATCAAGTATTTATTAAGGATTACTATTAACTCATATAAGCTAGATTATAACATATGCCATTAACTTTGAAACGTCGTTTATGGACATTTCGATTGCCATAACAAAAAAAATCTTACATAAAATAAACACTAGATATTACATAAACTACATAAAATCCTAAGAAACTCCACGAAAAAATCCAAGAATCTTACATAAAGATAAACTACTGATATTTCATCAACTCCAGACAAAGTCTAAGAATCGTTCATAACAACAAACTTACCTTTAATACCTATACCATATTCATTGGCGGCCTGTGCGAATGGGGACATGTAGTCAGGGTCTATGACCACCAGGGGTGCTCAGGGTGTAAACGGGGGTATCAATAAGGGTGCTTACCTTTAATGCCTATACCATATTCATTGGCGGCCTGTGCGAATGGGGACATGTAGTCAGGGTCTATGACCACCAGGGGTGCTCAGGGTATAAACGGGGGTATCAATAAGGGTGCTTACCTTTAATGCCTATACCATATTCATTGGCGGCCTGTGCGAATGGGGACATATAGTCAGGGTCGAAGGCCAGTTGATGAGCTAAGTGTGCTATAGAGTTGGCAGTCCGCTGTATACTCTCCGCTTTACGATCCTGAAGAAAAATAAACATACAGCATTTAATTATTGAAATATGTTGAACAAAAATGATAAAACGATTCAATATTTACCACTCAGGTGATGTCACAAACCTGCATGAGCCTTGGGAAGATGGATGCCCCTGTATGGCTGTCTCAGGCCTGTCAGTAAGCAATAACTGAAGAGTGCCGTTCGAAGAGGACAGGTTTGGGGGAGGTCTTATTTGAAAGGTGACATGTAAGGGATCATTCTGAACCTAAATCACTCTGATGGTGCACTTGCTCTTTAAGGTCACCAGATATAGGTTAGAGGTCAACATATATGGGTCATTGGCCAAGATCTGATTATGAGCATATGTCAGTATAAAAAGACATACAGATGAATTTGGGGTGAGAGTTTTGTTTATCATCCCTTTCCTTATTATCAAATATTGAGTGACCAGTTGTTTTCATATTAGAGGTTCATGAGAAAAGGTTGCATACCTTGAGTTTTGCTAATTGTTGTAGAATCATTTCTTCATGCATATTGTCGAAGAGTCCATCGGTTCCCACCAGGATGATGTCTCCTTCTTGCACGCCAAAACTTGTGCGTTCTGCCGACTCTGGACTGAAAACAACAAAAAAAAGAAAAGTAGAAAAATACATAATGACCTTATCTTAACTGAAACAAATCTCCCTAATAATTTTGCATATCTTATTCTATCAACAATTCATTTAGTTGGTTATTTGACATTTGAACATTTTATAATATGATGTAGGGCTAGCGGAGATTTGAGTGGCGCTGTCCATTCATAATCACATGAACCCAGTACTGAGTACTTTAACTAACTCTGAACATTAAAGGTTTAACTCTTGTAAGTTTGGATTGTAATTTTCTCCCACAAGTGTCTGCCCACAAATCGTAATGAGGATTATTGGGCAAAATCCAATATCAGGTTGTTCATGTTTGAAGATCTATAAGATTCTGGTCTTCGAATCTTAAACGACGCACAACATTCTAGTAGCCAATTACCTGATTTTTAAGCAATGTTAGGTCTTTTAAATTGGCGAGAGAGGCTCTACTTTAAATAAATTGGACCATCTCTCACATATATATGTTACCACAAACACATGTATGCGTGTGTGGCATTGGAAGGGTTAAAACAATTCTCACCTGTCACTTAGTACGAGGCCCTCCTGTCCAGGTGGCGCTATAGCTAACTGGAAGGGTGTGTTGAAGTAGTGCTGCTGTTCCTCGCTGCGACAGACCACCCTCCCCTCGCGCACCACCAGGTAGCCGCTGTCGCCAAGATTGGCCGCATACATGGTCTTCTCTTCCCTCTGAAGGCTGACCACGCATGCTGTACAGCTACCTGTAACGACAAATACACTACATTGTATGGCAAATCATACATACAGTGATCAAACAATTGATCCTTATGCTGCAGGTGGCTACTTAGTACAATGCAAAATGATGCAAAAAACGTGAAAAATGACTGAAACCCTGGCACATGGGTACTCATCTGAGAGTACTCTGCGGGACCTTTCCAATGGATACCAACATGACAGGGTTTGGATGGTTTTCAAAAATCTTTGTGTCCTTGTGGTTTGGACAAACTTAGCCCCAGCATTAGAAGGGTTAAAAAAAATGCTGTATAACTACCTGTAATTATCAGTAAATAGTACCTGCCGTACATTCACAATTGGCATGATGCAATCCAATATAGGGCACTACCTGTTACCTAATAGAGTAATAAGCATCAGTTTGTAATACAGTATCTCCTGCATTTTATAAAACAATCAATTAATCATCCAAATCAAATATATAAATCATACAACGGGGCCTACAGTAAACAATCAATAAAATGTAATGAAGTAGGAAGTTCGATTTCCATCACTTTTTCTGCATATTGCGTGCCTAACATGTTGTAAGATTCAACCCATGTAGGCTCTGTGGATCATATCTAACATGTGTAAAGTTCTTTTCACACCATGTAGGCCTTATGATTCATATAAGCTATGTGTAGGTCAATCTATGTAGGTCAATCTATTTGACCGTGTTATGCCCTAATTTTCACACTAGCAGTGTAAAAATGGTTCTATTCTGCTCCTGCCTATATAAGCAAAATTCAAGTAGTTCTACTTAACTTGTGTATGCCTTTTTATTAATATTCTAGCTACATTCAAGTAGTTCTAATTAACTCCTGCAGGCCTTCTGGTTAATATTCTAGCTATGTACAAGTAGTTTTCTTTGAGCCATAAATGTTCTGTTGTTGACACTAGCAGTTAGTGGTTCCCTTCAAGCCCTGCATGCAGTGTGTTACAGAAGTGCAATATCCCTCTGCTTGTATCACTGACAACCAAGGTCATTCATGCAGGCCAGCTTTGTTTACATCTTTAGTTCCACAAAAACCCAATAGATGGAGCCACATGTATGTGTTACACAATGATGTCGTCCAATGGGAGGGCTTCTAGTGCACACACCCCTGGCACAGTTACAGGGGACCTTGGCAAGGTTCCAGATAGGGCATCAGAGAGCCTGAAATAGACCTACATACTCCTACAGGCCCCAGCATAGCTCCCCACTACTATCACATGCTAGTGGTGTTTATGATGTTGAGGCACTTGGAGATTGTCACCTTGTATGACCTTCAGAGCTATTTTCTGTGCACAGGGTTATTACTGGGATTCATCATTCATGCATTATGCATTGATGACTTACACCCAGCCCTTATCTGTGTGGCATAAATTGCTCTATGAATACTTCAAGTACGTCCCCATTGGAGCAGATAAGGAAATATAATACAATATAAATATTATATAAACATATCACACCAAAATGTATGTATATATATACACACACACACATATATATATACAGGCTGGCTTGCTAAAATTTCTCTAACAAGTCATTTCAAAAAGGGGAAATGTGTATCAAAATACATATGTATCAAAAGAAAACATCAGGGAGTCCTTGAGGCATGATACTGTGAGCATGGCAGCCAGCACACTGTCTGGGTATCATTTGAACACCTAAACCCTCAAAAAATGCCCTTCAGGACACCCAAAATATGTTGTGAGGAATTTCTTAAAATGTCCATTTCAAGCATATCATTGAATTATTCTCACCTCAATATAATTCCCATGGCATTGTATACGGACATTATGCTTCATTGCATTGAGTAAATACATGTTTATGTTATGGTTGTAAATTTTCTAAATCCTGGCTAAGACCCTGCATGAGAGGGTTAAATCGTCTTGGCCAAAGCAAGCTGGTACCTATTCATGTTGAATGCTGAAGTATAATCCTAGAATTAGCCCAGACTTAGCTATGTCAGGAGCCGTGATCTTGAGGCTTATTATATAAACAGCAGAGGTAAGGCCATGTAATACCAGTGACCAGTCAGATAAATACATCTATAGAGAGAGGCAGGACCACCATAAGGATAAGTAACATCTCCCAGGATATCAGTCTAAACACTCAGTCTTACACAGGAGGTGGAAACGAGGTGTTCACAATGGGCTTATGTAGTCCAGTCTACACTGTAGTATAAGCCAGGATTTAGAAAATGGGTGCCCAAAACTAGCAGTTGTAAAATCTTTGGATATCCTCTTATATAAGGAAGACCGGAATGAATTTTGATTTTGTTCATATATATGTTTAAATACTTATTGAAATAAGGCATAATATCCTTATACAATGTCATAGGAATTATATTTAGGTGAAAAAATGACAATATGCTTGAAATCAACATTTTAAGAAATTCTTCATCGCCATATTGGTTGTCCTGAGGGGAGAATTTTACGGGTTAGGGTGTCCAAATGACACCCAGACACCCTACTGGCTAGGACTATGAAGTAGTCAATAAGTGAAGGGATTCCATTCGGTATTGGAAAAAATGAACTAGGACACAAAGCCAGATTTTGGCTGCTTTTTGTTATTTCTGGGAAAAGAGAGGGGTATATAAATGAAGCAACAATAGACACTTCCTGTAAAGGGTAAAGGGAAGACCAAACTTCTTACTTCAGCACTATGAATGTGGCAGGACCCAGCGTGATATATGTGGCCATTGTATTGCACGGTTCTGAGTTCATTTCTTAGGCCTTAAAAAAGAAATTATTTGTTTCCTGTAACAGTCCGAAAAAAAATAGGGTAGCTAGGTCGGTAAAAGATTTTTTTTTGCATTATTTTTTTGGTCAAAAATGTGTGTTTTATGCATGTTTTACGTTGATTGGGAGTTGGGAGGGCGGTAAAAACTTCAAAATAGGTATCTCGTATCCTATCTGCCAGTAAAGGTTTACCCCTGAGCATGGAGTCAACAGTCATCATACTAATAAATGACATTGTCAAATGTGTATGGTATGTATGTGTAATTTGTAACTGTAGGTAGGAGGTGATAGCCTGACAACATGAGGTCAGGATCTTAGCGAGTGGGATGCCTGGGTGTCATTAGGACACCCAAACGCTTGAAAATCACACTTCAGGACATCCAAATATTTTGACCAAGAATTTCTAAAAATACTTATTGCAAGCAGATAATTAAACAAGTTCCCTTTAATGTGAATATCACAATAGAATTACATACTTAGTTTGCATTTTCTTAATAGGTAAATGTATGCTAAATGGTTGTAATGTGAAGATATTATGGACTCCCTTAAAATTTTGGACAACGCAAACTTTTTAAGATGCCCCATTTTGGCCACCCATTTTCAAAGTCCTGGCTAAGACCCTGCATGAGGTCGCTAAGTATTGCTTCTTCATCATACAATAGCATATTCTGCTCCCATTATCCCTATTAGGGTGACTCTTTATGCTGCTACAAGCATGATTAAATAGGCTAAACACAGGATGCTGCCTTTTCATGGCTGATATCTTTTAATACCTAAATCTGAATAATACCCTATAGTATCAAGGGTCACTAGGTGCAGAACTCTGTTTGTCAAGCCTTGTTTTGTTATGTACTCCAGCAGGTCAGTGAACTGATGTCTGTGTCCTCAAATAACAGGAGACCAGCCATAGGTCACAACGTGAGCTAGTGTTTTCATGACATTAACTATCTATTACTATGTAGCATGACATAAACGATCTATTACTATGTAGCGGGCTTTGTTACTGTATGATATATAGTCGTTCATGTAGTTGTTTATCTAGAAATTGATAATAATGGTTGGAGAATATATATTTAGGATAGCGAGGCTTCCGTTGGTGGCCCTGCTGATTTAGTTAGCCTCACTCAGAACTTTGTTAAGTTGTTTTTATGTAGGAACAGTTCATTTTTCCGTAGGATTGGCAAAGAGACTTTAGGGTAGGGGACACAAACTAGTAGGGTAGAGTAATAAGAACCAATCATTTTTCTTTTTATAAGGCTAAGGAGATATATGTTATATAAGGCCTAAAAAAATTAATTGTTTGTTTCCTGTAACGGCCGGAAAAAAATAGGGTAGGTAGGTCGGTAAAAGATTTTTTTTTGCATTATTTTCTAGGTCAAAAATGTGTGTTTTATGCATGTTTTACATTGATTGGGAGTTGGGAGGGTGATAAAAACTTTAGGGTAGGGATTTTTTGAATAAAAACTTGTTAGGGTAGGGTTACAGGAAACAAACAACTTTTTTTAGGCCTAATATAACCACCTATATACAATTATACATTTTTTCTTTTTTGCGACGGTTTTAAAATCTTTTTTATAGTTTCATCAATCAGATGTCATTTGTCCAAGGTGGGAAGCTAAGCATCACTGGGTCAACAATCTATATCATATTCATATGCTGTTTAATTAATGTTTATCCTCACCTTCATCATACAAAATATATTAGGGACACCTTTTTACGAAAAGCCTATATATTCAACAGAGGATATCTACACAGCGAAAATGTCGCATTCCTGTCTGTCTTGGTGTTTATCTTGCTCTCATCACTTGTTTTGTACATTTCCTAAAAAGCCTAGTTACTCAATGGAGGATAACTCCCTTACCTAAGGCTATTAGGATCATATTTCTGTCTGCACATTGTGATTTGGCTGTGGTTTATCAACACCCACACATTCCACCGGCTGTTGTTAGTTGTGACTAGCCTAGTTGTTTGATGTGAGGTAGGTTGCATGGAGGTATTTTTACTGTTTACTATGCATTTGATGTAAGTCGTCCTTTCTATGTCCACTATCAGTTACATCAAGACCTGTCACCTCTGAAGGAAATTTTTTGCATTGGAGTGACTAGGTATCAGGGGCTTAGCCGCCTATGCGTCCAGCATGTCATTTGGACACCCAGAACACTGTTTTTTGACAGTTTGGACACCCAAAAATCTCTGTCAGAATTTGCTGATGATGACTTTTCTGAGAAGATAGAAGATGTAGAAGTTGTAGCGTCACTTTTATAAGACACACAAAGCAGTAACTGGCCTAAAAAAGCAAAATATGTAAATATACAGGGTTTATTTTATTAGAAGTATGTACTTTGCACCACACATTGGACACGCAAAAGTATATGAAACCTCTATTTGGACACCCTGTTTCCAAATATTGGCTAAGACCATGCTAGGTATGTGAGAATTATGGATAGGTGTGGATATTCCATACGATACCACATACCGATATTGAATGGGGAAAAGTCTCATATTGAATAAGTGAAGTATGGTATCATAGCATTTAGGATTTGAAATGTACATAAAACAGACTTAATTGCTACCTTGATCATGCTTGACATCTCCACATAAAGGCAGTTCACTAGTTTTTTAGTGAAATTTCCGAAAGCTGAGAGTGCTAAATCTGTCAAAGTTTAGTCCTTAGGAGGCGGGCAGTATCGCTATAAGTATTGTTAAGGTATTATATCATCAAGGAAATATTGATCGATATATAGCATCGTATTGTGAAAATTCTAAAGGTGCCAAACCCTAGAGAGGATAATTTACAGGAAGGAAGAACACATTTCTTAGATCCCCATATCAATGTTAATTGAGGAATCCATGATATGTGTGTATGGGCTGTAGGGATGGGGACCGGGAACCGGTTCATGTGTGATACCGGCCTGAGCATTGCGGTTAACCAGTCAAAAACTGGACCTCCCTCTACACAGTTAGGTTTTCTATGCATGCACAGGGTTCCTGGAGGCGTAATAAAACTGTCAGCACCTACCTCCTCGCTGGCCTCACAATGTCTGCCAAGCGCGACGATCAAACAGCCATTTCAAAATCTCTCAAGTCTGGTACCCTGCCCACTTTCACTATGCTCAGAAGCCTTCTGAGCATAGAGAACATGGTCTTAGCCAGCAGGGCGTCTGGGTGCTTTTTTGGACACCCAAACCCTTAAAAAGCACCCCTCAGGACACCCAAAAAATTTTGTGAAGAATTTCTTAAAATGTCAATCTCAAACATATAATTGAATTTTTTCATCTCCATATAATACCCATGACATTGAATAAGGATATAATGCCTTATTTTGATAAACTTATATATGTTTATGGTTGAAATCTGAGTATATTGTGGTCCTCCTTAATGATTTGGACGCCCAAAAATTTTACAACTGCCAATTTTAGGCACCCAGTTTCTAAATCCTGGCTAAGACCCTGATAGAGAAAGTGGCCAGGGAGCTAGTATAGGAACCTTTCAGTTCAGGCAATTTCAGCCACGCATTCCATTGCGTAGTTTCGTATCCAAGAAATGTCATTAATAAACCGTTTAGGAAACCATGATAAAACCATACCGTAGAAGCGAAACCGAGAACCGAACCGAACCGAACCGTAGAATTCTCAACGATCCCCATCCCTAATGGGCTGACATGTGTGAATATGTTTTGGGTGTGTTTCTATATATGGGTGCATAAACGGTACAGAAGCTAAATGATTTATGACATCTTCCTGAATTAGGCATTGAAAATAAGACTAGAGTAATACATTTTCAGAATATCAGATGGAAATTGGGTTCCAAACGTATTGTCCAGAAAATAATTGCAAGATTTATCATGCAACCCGTACAAATTGCCTTTGCAAGTCTTATTATGGAACTCATACAAATTGCCTGTTGTGTTTCGAGGTAATTGTATATGGATGAGATGTACCGCCCTGAGATTGAGGCATAATGAGATCTACTAAGTATAAACCACTGATAAGGCTGCCTACTTTGTGCCCACTTGAGTGACTTGACCTCCTCCTAAAGAGAGCCACTGGCTGAATGACTGAGATAAGATGCGTACCAAGAGCCATTATTAGCAGGTGCCTTACTTACTAGTTACTACTAAAAAATAATAAATGACACTCCATTGAATGAAGAACTTTCAATAGTTTTGCCTTACTTATAAAAAACATAAATAATGACGAAGTTACCATGTTTTTAAGATACCTTTAGGAATACGTATCAGCCCACTTGGATCGAGGAAATGAGTTAACATATTAACCTCTGAACTGCTGATAAGGAAGACTCCCTAGTCTCCTTGACCTGCATCAAGTGCCATACAAAACTGAAGTAGGTCTGTGTGTGACACATATATCTCCCAAGAGGGTCATTGTAAGCTACCTATGGAATGGAATTCAAAATATCTTTTTTTATTTCATTTTTTTTTGTTTATTTTCCTACCTGTTGAGCACCACAGCCATGCGGTACAATTATATTTAATGATAGATTTTTTGAGTGATTCTTTAATTGATTAACTGACATAACAATTGACATAATATTTTTTAGGGCTGATATCGAGTCCTAGCGATCACCTGTGATTCGAGTACCTCAAATCTGATCGAATCGGCAATGTCATGTCAATACTAGTGCTGGGACGATTAATCGAGATAATCGATTAATCGGTCGTTTTGCCATGATTCTGATTAATCGATTATTGAAACAGGAGATCGATCATTTTCGATTATTATTTCAGCTCACCTGGTCAAAGTTTCCATTTAAATAGGGCCTTGCTTACCATGAAAGCCATGCATAAAAGTAAAAGATTATTGTAATAAACATGAACTTTGAGTTCCTGACCATTTATCATTCAAAATTTAAGGGAAACCGGCCATATATTGGACACTGTTTAGTGGGCATATCAACATTAATAATAATCGATTGATCGATCGAAAATTTGGATGATTAATCGAGCTGAAATTTTCCAACGATTCCCAGCACTAGTCAATACTACTCGAGTACCTCTTAATGGTACTTACACTGGAGAGTATGAATAAATCTCCCATTAACATGGCTCTCTCAGCTCAAACAACTGACCTACTAGGTCACAGCTGCTTGAGTTAGGCCCGAGTAGCGAGGTGCCTCCATTTGCCGTGAACAGGCCGCCATTGTGCACTCACTCACGGCGACCGGCACATAATCGGTCCACCTGCAAACAATCAGTGTTTGCCATATATGGTAATGAGGCTCAAGTGGGGCATTAGTTGCATGACGCTGGGAATCATAATGTAATGCCTCATTCTCTATATACGCATGCTGTTGCTGTTGTCAACACTCCATGATAAATAAAGAAATTAAGAATGGAGTTTGTAGAATTCAAAGCAAAGAAAGGCAGCAGGTATGGATAAAGAGAGAGAGAGAGAGAGCCCTTACTCAGATCTTCTTGTTGTTGCAATGAATAGAAAATTTGGTTGTTTTACTTAACTTTTGCATTCATTCAATTATCATTGCATAGTAACTAAGTTAACTGCATTGACTTCAAAAAATAAAAATGATTATTATTTATGTTATTATAATTATTGTTGTTGTTATCATTTTTATTTGAATGTTTCAATACATGTGCCCTGTAACAACTGACAAAAAATCTTCAAATATCACATATTATACCAAATGTAAAGGATATATATATATATATATATATATATATATATATATATATATATGTATATATATATATATATATATATATATATATATATATATATATATATATATATATATATATATATATATATATATATATATATATATATATATAATATACCAGCAACTCCCAAAACGACGCTACGGCTCGGAATTGGGATCGGTATCATAATAATAGTGATGCCAATCTCAACCCTAAATATACCAAGTCAACACCAGTCCTAATATTTTTTGTGATAAATTGTAAAGATGATTTTGATTTATTGATTATTCTCATACATCCACAAGGCGAGTATGGAGGAGGGCTTTGGTATGTCCTAGTCACGACTGTGACCACTGAACCCAAGAGGCCCTGTGCAATAAACAGTGATTTATGGTACACGCTGGTTATGCAATGCATTATTTGTGCCCGGTGAGGCATCACATAGAAAAGTCAGGCGTGTTTTACCAAGTCCCAAGTCGTGATAGGGGTTCATTGAACTAAGAGATACAGTGGAACCCCTCATAAGTGAACACCTGAGAAACTGGTCACAACTGGTCAACTTAGAGGGGTGGTCAACCTAAAAGAGTTCCCTTTATCATAAATCTAAAAGGAAAAAGGTTAGTTTTGGACTGGTAAAAAGTGGTCACTTAATAGGGGTGGTCACTTGGAGGGGTTCCACTTTACTTTAATAGCCCTAAAAAATTTGTTTGTTTCCGGTAACCCTACCCTAACATGTTTTTACTCAGAAAAAATACCTACCCAAGTTTTTACACCCTTTGAAAGTTCTCCTAAGCAACATAAAACATGCATGAAACATGCTTTTCAGTAAAAAAAAAAATAACCATGAAAAAAGTTTTTTATCCTACCTACTAGTGCTGGGCCTAGAAAATTAACTTGAGCGCTCGTGAAAAATTTAGCGACCAAAACATTGACAAGATCTTTAGGCAAACGATTTGAAACAACATTGCGCTTTGGCATACGCTGGTACATGCAGGGTTCGACTTTCCCAGGGGCATATGCCCCTAGATTTTGCTGTGGGCCCCTAAATTTTTCAGGCTAGGGGCCCAAAATTATGTGTATAATAACCAGAAATCCTGTTTTTGACCACTTATTTTTATCAATAGACCTTTTCGGGCCCCTAGCCTGAAAACTAAGTGTCAATCAGTGAACCAGAAAATGACGTAGTATGCACTTGACACGGACACTTAAGAAAACACATTTTATTTCTGGAAGTGTGGTTCAAATCGAGGAGTTCTGGCCATCGCTAGGCCACACATGCGTCGGAAGCATGTGTTGCTATCAAAATATCATTAAAATTTCATCAGCTCGTAATTTCCGAGCGCTGTATTTTTGGACTCGAGCGCTCAGATCGGAGGCCCCAGTGACCGAATGCTCGAGTTTCCGATTACTCGTCCCACCACTACTACCTACCCTATTTTTTTCAGACCATTACAGGAAACAAACCATTTCTTTTTAGGCCTAATATACGTGTACTTGACAGTACTATAAATAAATCATTTGAAATAAGATCAATAATAGTGTTTGCAATGATAATGACATCCTCATATTATTTAATAGCCCATGAAATAGTCACAACGTGATCGAGTCCTATTAGTGGCCATTACTATTGGTAAGATGTGTAGGAATTGATAAGAT
The DNA here is from genome assembly GCA_963942565.1 of Maea johnstoni. Taxonomy (NCBI): domain Eukaryota; kingdom Metazoa; phylum Annelida; class Polychaeta; order Spionida; family Magelonidae; genus Maea; species Maea johnstoni. The sequence goes on along the minus strand of OZ012691.1, from coordinate 4,530,169 downwards.
TTAGTGATCATCAGCATTAAGCCAATGGAGTGACTCAGTGTATAGGGCAAACAAACTACATCATGTAGTCAATTAAACATATTGCTGAAATCAATGACTTTCATACAGTTATATGAACTCACCTAATAATGGAGCTTTATTCTCTATAAGTTCATAGTAACTCGCTGCTATGATTTCCACGGGGGCATGTGGACGGAATCTTCCTTCGCGAACCATGCGCTCACATGTCAACATAAGACAGCCTGGGAACTGTGAGGGGTCGATACCATATTCACGCCACCCTCCCACTCCATCTGCTACACCTAAAAAACAAACAATGTGACGTGCAGCATGGTAAATACCAGAAAAAACACAGTTTAAACACTTTCAACACCAACAAGGTGATTAGGGGGTGCCGGGAGCCCAGGGCTCCCTTGAATACTCCTGCGGCTCCCTCAAATTTCTGCAGGGAGCCCAAATATGTACTGTTTGATATACATTATATCTTTATGAAGCTTATGAAGATGCAATTGGGCTCCCTGGAAAAAATCTTAATTTCAAGCCCTGAACATCATAAATATTAGGAAAAAATGCAGTTCATACATCTTTAACACCTACTAAACAAACAACATAAATTTATATCTGGGGCAGTATTCAAGAAGAACCACAATAGCAATAGTGCTGTTAATACAGAGTAGCAACTTTCCTGAATAGTACATATTGTTTTTGATAATTGAAACATGTGAGAGTAATCATAAAGAAGGGAATATATTCAACTATAAGCTAGAAATTAACATCTTAAAAAAATTAGGAGCAAAATATTTGGGTGTCATGCACCAGGGGCAAATTCCCCTATAAAACAACCATGAAGGGCAATCCCTGCCTTCCTATAGATGCAAAACAACATGGTGAAAATCTGATACGAGTTGAGTAGGAGGCCAAAGTTCTACTATTTAGAGAAGCTCCCATGTGCGTTTACACTTGCATATAAGGTTTTGTTCCTTTTCTCTATATTGAATATCACCAGAGACGTACATGGGAAGAAATCTCCCTGAGATCACCAAAACATGGTCAATAATTAATGAAAGTCCTGAGCTGTTTGAAAACACTATATGCATATTGTTTGTTGTTGTTTTTTTTTCAGTTTTTTTGCCCCCCAAAATGTTACACTCTGCTGGGAAGGTTTTTTTAAAATTCCTAATGTATTCCTCTTCAGAAGACCTTTCAGGCAACATTTATTATATTGTCAATTTGAATTATTAAAGAAAACCATGGTACATGTCTAGATGAAGATACATTAACCCCATATTAACCAAATAACTCACATTCATAAGCAATAAGCTACCTTAGAAAGCACTTTCAACTCGTATTTGGAATGATCATTTGACAAGCATGATGATCACACGCACCCATTGGCACCCTTGCTAATAGCAATTATCTGCATCAGTGTGTTCAGTGCAGCGGTGTGGATTCAAAACAAACAAAGGTTTCGGTACCCACATGCATAACACACACACATGGTAGATGACCCAGATAAATTCTGAATGTCAACTCTAGGACGAATTCCCTGAACGGGCATCTCTTTGTCAGATGGCAATCAATCGGTACCACAATAACATACCTATAACGTCTCCGAGTTTATGGTTAGCAGTGAAACAGGCGTCGTCACCGAATCTCCATTTCTTTGTTATTTGAGCAGGCGAAAAGGTTTTGCCGAATCCCGAGGCAGCGGACACCAAGCATAGATCTCGTTGCGGCGGAGATTTTATACGCGGGTGATATTCACTGTTTAATCCTGTGACTATAGCGCGAGCCAGTAACCTTCCATACTGGACAACTGACTGCATCTCCCTTCCGAATTACTCTGTGTGCTGATCCGTCAGTTCAGTTACGAAATCATAGCGAAATTGTCTCTTAGTTTCCGAGAGTGTATGTTTGGAACTTCAGTGCGGCGCCATCTTGGATCGTGACGTCACATGCTGCTCTTGTACCAAAACACGTGCTGTTAGTACTGTCGCTGAAAGATAGAGGTCCCCACGGCATGACGACAAATACACAGGATACCACTTACATACACCAACGCCACACATATTTGCTACAACATTAGATAGAAAGAAAGATAGAACGATAGAAAGACAGATAGATAGGTGGATGGATGGATGGGTCACAGGTGCTTTACGTTGATGGTATTCCTCCCAAATAGGAATTAATGCCCGCACCATTTGTGTTTTTTTCTTCTGAGGACCACAAATAAACTGTAAATTTTGTAAGTTTTCAACACCTATAACAAAAAAAAAATGCAAAAATTCATTCCCTCCCCTATTACTGGATAATTAGATTTGATAATATAATTGTTAAATAAGATAGATATCAAGTAAATGAAATAAAATAGAATTAACATGAAGAAATCGACTTGTTCTTGCTCTCTATCGACTTTTACTTTCCTCTTTGGCAAATAACCTGTGGAATGGTGCGAAACGATTAAAATACAATACAAACAATTTAAATTTGAGTAGGTAATAATTTTTCACATCCATTCAAAATACCATATCGATCAAATACGTATGGCACTCATAGAAGGAAAACAACCTTGAACGTGATGCATTTCATGTAAAATGCAACATAAATTGGACAAAAACTGATGGAATGTAACAATGGTTGTTATATTTTTAAGAAACTCACAGACATTATCAAAAAAGCGCAAAGTAGAAGTAGGTAAAACAAACGTGGAGGATTATAAGTAGGAATTCTTATCCGGATTGAGTGTTGGGTCGTTTCTGTTGATTTGTTCAATAAAAGCAGTATTTTTTCAAATGGCATATATCATTGAGTAATTATACAAAACCTATTTGCACAATACAGTAATGAAATTTGATTATTTACAACAATTTCAAACTAAGTAGGAGATAGTCACATGCCACTTTCTCTGGTAGAAATATTTATAGCAGTGGATTTGGAATTTCGGTTATCGTCACGTCATGGCCCTTTCGTGACTAGCCTACTCTAGCCAAATGATAATGGTGGCGGAAACCCGATTACTCGACGAAAAAAACATCAACCAGCTTTTGTGACGTAGAAGGTTCTCACCTGTCTCGTGCCGATCTTGGATCTAGGACCTCTGGCAATAATAAGAGGCAGCGAGCAGTCGGTGTGAAACACACTTAACCACTCGACTATAGGGACAGCCGCTCATTGAATTAGCGGGTTTTATGGCTTCTCGTGTAGGTTTAACAATACAAATGTTAGCAAATGCGGCATTGTTTAGGTTAATTGTGTACATGTTCATAGGGTAACGGTTTATATTAGAGTATGATTAAAAGACAAATTAGAATGGCTTGTAATACAACTGGAACTAAATGACACTATCCTGAAAAGTATCACCAGAGATGTACAAACTTAAAAACTCCCTGGTATCACCTGCTTCTAACTACTGCTAAATAAATGTACATTTATTTGCACCCGCTCCAGTGCGCCACCTGTTTTGAACCTATTCACACAAATTTCAACAGTTCAAGATCATCGATATCCAATGTGTACTAAGAAGAATTATCTTTTAAATAAACTAATACATTTCCTTTTAAAACAGATAAACTGCAAGATGGTTATCCTTATTAGTGATTAAATGAAGTGAGTAACGCATCCTATTTGAACATATTTGTCAATATGTTACAGGTATATGAAAAATATCGACAAGCACCTGCATAATTTATGTCAACAATGGTAAAGTAGTGTGTTGTAATGCGATTCTTGAGCGCGCGCCAACAATGTAGCGCGTCGTGAACGTAAATCTCCAAATAATATGCGCGACGCTGCATTGCGGCCGCCATTATGGAAATCTACTTCACCATGTGAAACGCTTTTTGGCAATCCAAAAATGTCAGCAGGACAACAAGAATCATTGGTACATTGTTCGCATTGAAGGATCATGTATCTAGCAATTTATTTGACCGACAAATGCATTGAACAATGGGAATTAACGTGAGCTTCCCAGTGGCAGCAGAACCTATTTCTTATGAAAAGAACGATCGTTTTAGTTCTACAGGTAAGAGTGGATAGCAGTGTCTCTTTAAAAAGACGTTTTAATGTCTTAAGAAATAGGTATACCTACATAACCAAACCGACTTCCCGAAACTGGAGCAACCTGGGACAGTCAAAGTCACATACAATCAATTGGCTCGTAACACAGACAAAATTGCTCCATGCGTTTTGTTGCCTTTTATGCCGTTATATTTGTTTTTGTGTTTTAAGAAAAAAAAAGATGGAAAATTGAGCCAGTACAGAACAACAAAATGTTTAATTAAGTAAAAAGTTTATTTTTACTCATTCATTTAATTTGATATAATTACCAGCGCATGTTTACCAAATGTAACAAATATACAAGGCTCAAAGACTTGTTTGAGGCGCCCCTGGCGAAGATCGGATAAACTAAAAAAAAAAAGGTCTTTGAATCTGTTCTATAGTGTGGTACTTAATATTTGAAAGTAAAAAAAGCGAAGAGGGTGAATAGTTCTACTTATTTGCTACAAAAAGACCTCAGTCCATTTTAAGATGTTTTGTAATAGCAGGGAACTGATAATAGAGATTATTCTAAAGTAAAAACAGGTAAGAGGAGCTGCATGTAATGTTTTGTGCCCGACGTTGCACTGGATGGGGACATTAATGGCGGCAGGTGTGGTTTAGTCTGTGTGAGCCAAACTTGGCAAGCCGTTTTTTCCTCTTTTTGTTAGAAAAAGTTCGTTATTATTATGGGTGCCCATCATGGTCTTAGCCAATATTTGGAAACATGGTGTCCAAATAGAGGTTTCATAGACTTTTGCGTGTCCAAAGTGTGGTACAAGGTACATTCTGCTAATAAAATAAACCCTATATATTTACAGATTTTGCTTTTTTAGGCCAGTAACTGCTTTGTGTGTCTTATAAAAGTGACCCTACAGCTTCTACATCTTCTATCTTCTAAGAAAAGTCATCATCAGCAAATTCTGACATAAACTTTTGGGTGGCCAAACTGTCAAAAAAACAGTGTTATGGGTGTCCAAATGACACGCTGGACGCATAGGTGACTAAGCCCATGGTGTCCATCCGTTTAGATCTACTTATCCATGTGGAAAACATGGATCAAAATGAGAATTGAAATACTCATCACTTTTTTCTTTTTTATAATATTTCTATATATTTTTTCTTAATCAATAAAATAGTATTGATCAATCAATCCAAATTTGTTGCATTTTCAATAATTCGTAAACATTCAGCGATATATATATTTTTTGAGAATTGTGAGTGTCTCACCTTTTAATCAGTAAACCTGATATATACATATACACAAACAGATATATGTGTGTGCGTATTTATGCGTATACATGTACATGTGTGGAAGTAAGTAAAAATGCTTGATGTTTGTATTACTAGCCAACTTTGTTCCACTTTCAGGTAAAAGAGTGCCACAAAATGTACTTGATGACCTTATAGCTCGCAATGGATTTGAAATGATCACGGAGGAATTCTTTCATGACCTTCTTGCTGAGCGACAGGAAATTATGAAAGCAAAAATGAAGTTTCAAGGTTAGATATGCCACCAACTTTTAATCCAATTAAGGTTGATTACTTGATTTAACTTAAGTTTGTTCAATACTAAATGCACTAGGAAAATTATCTCTTATTCATGAATCCATCAGTATTCGCAAAACATCATGAATATTAATATTCAATAATTCAGAACCATAATAGTTTTGTTGTTCATCCACCTGTGGTACCAGTATCTGATATTTGGGCTTAATGTGGTATCTTAAGAGGAATGGTTGCCAAGGTTGCATTCAACCAAGGGAGCAAAGGAACAGGCGTAACATAATATCAATCAAATGTACCTTAGAACATGATAAAAGAGACCAAGTGCAGTATCAAATATAATACATGAAATAATAATAATAATAATAATAATAATAATAATGATAATAGTAATAATAATAATAATAATAATAATAATAATAATAGCAATAATAATAATAATAATAATAATAATAATAATAATGATAATAATAATAATAATAATAATAATAATAATAATAATAATAATAATAATAATAATAATAATAATAACAATAATAATAATAATGGTAATGATGATGATAATAGTGATATCAAATAAAGCGAGATACAAAGAATGAGGCTTTTGAGTATGTCCATTTATGTGTATTCCTTCTCTTTCAGATATCAATGTTTCGAGTATATGCGCTAAATATCCTCAGTGGAAAGAGGACAACATTAATGATTTCAAAGTGCAGTTTCAAAATTTCGACTTGAATAAAGATGGACTGATAGACTTTGAGGAACTGTAAGTATTGATTGTTAGAACAAAAATTTGATTTGACCTTAAAAAGGAAAACTCTACATACTTAAGGAAGCCTATATGAATAAGTAATTAAAGTAATTAAGGCTTATTGTTATTACAACAACGCAAAGTGACCAAGGGATTTTGACAATGTACCTATGATATTAGAGGGGTTTTAACTACAAGCCAAATAAAGACCTTTCCGATAGTGTGTAAGTTCATGTTAAGCATAATTCTTTTTTAAAATAATTCCAGATGACACTTATCTCAGGGATCTCTAATCAAGGATATCTATAAATTAAGAGGTTTTCTACTTCTTCAGTGATTAACTTCTTTTTCTTTTTCATTTTTGTTACAGAAAAATCCTCATGGACGAGTTAGGTGACAAATCAGATGAAATGACACGGAGGAATTATTTTGACGAAATTGACATAGATAATTCAGAAGGAATAGATTTTGAAGAATTTTTGCAGGTACAATAATGTTTGAAACGAGCTTTAAAGTGGTGAGGTCATTTTATACCAGGCCTTACAGAGGGCTGTGTTTTTGTTTAAATGCGCAGTTATTTCCATTTAAACAGCTGAGTTTTGAACCACTCATACACACTTTTTCTTAAATTATTTCATAATCCTACTATCTTAGTTGTCTTATAATCATAATTGCACTTTAACAAATCGTTTAGAACTTGAGGCGAAACATATTAGATGCAATATAAAAGAACATTTTTATGTTGGTTGCAGCCACTTCCCCTGAAAAATAAAAACTTGACATTGACCGAAAAGAAAGCCCCCCCCCCCCCCCCCCACCTCCAAATATGTTTTCATGATTGATACCTGATTTTGCATTTCAGTTAATAGAGACAGTTTATAGTACTTCTGAGGAGGACCAGGATCAGCTGGGCGAGATCTGTCGACAGGGAACAGAAAAAGCCAAGAAGGTTCGGCGGCTCAGTGTGGTTCAACAGATGCAGGCAGGACTATTTTAGTGCATGGGATAACTACGAGATGGCGCCACATGCTAGACTGCATGTGGACAATAGGTGGCGCCAAAAGCAAATATGATTTTACTGGAAGGGCAACATACATGCCTGGATAAATGGATGATGTGACACATAATACAATTTGTGAATAATAGGTGGCGCCACAAACTTAGATGGATGAGCAAAATATAATCCCAAATGTATGCTGATGTACAATAGTTGGCACATTTGTGGATAAGTATGGATCTTGGATGCATTCGCCTCTCAGATATGGATTGAATTATGGTCCACTAACATAATATACATACATATACAGTGAAACCTCTCATTGTGAACGCCCCCTAATGTGAACACAATGTACCGGTCCCATCATATCTTTTAAATTATGGAAAAGACCTCTGAGATGTGAAACACCCCCTTATGTGAACCCTTTTCCCCCTGTTCCCAATGTAGGTGTTCACATCTCTGAGGTTTGTATATATATATATATATATATATATATATATATATATATATATATATATATATATATATATATATATATATATATATATATATATATATATATATATATATATATATATATATATATATATATATATATATATATATAGTATATATAATATATATATATATATATATATATATATATATATATATATATATATATATATATATATATATATATATATATATATATATATATATATATATATATAATATATATATATATATATATATATATAATATATATATATATATATATATATATATATATATAATATATATATATATATATATATATATATATAGTATATATATATATATATATATATTATATATATATATATATATATATATATATATATATATAATATATATATATATATATATATATATATATATATATATATATATATATATATATATATATATATATATATATATATATATATATATATATATATATATAATATATATATATATATATATATATATATATATA
>OZ012691.1:4449915-4521680 GCA_963942565.1 Maea johnstoni | reverse complement strand
TCTCTGAGGTTTCACTAAATGTATGTATATATATATATATATATATATATATATATATATCGCCTGTTGCAAGATAAACCCCCTAAAATGGTGTTTATAGACCCAAATCTAGATCAAAACAATATTCTGTCTGGTACCTAATGCCAATATATAGGGACAAGTAAGGTTAGTTTTGATACATAATATCATTGGTGTGTAACAACCCTATATTAGAAAAAATGAGTAAATTATGTATCAAAATGGCCAAAATAGGCTGTAACAAATGGCCAAGACAAATTTTGTCTAAAAGTAGACAGCAATAATGTTTACAAATATTGTCAACTTTGGGGTTTGTCATGTGTCAAATTACAAGGCAGATATCAGTTGTCCAGTTGCCAAAGTGCCATTTTCCAGATGCCTTTTGGCAGAGAGATAGGTTATTTGCCATTTTCATGTGTTTATGTAACATTTTTACCTTTTTTTTCAATGGGTAAATGCATGATAGTATACTACTTCTATACCTCTATTAGATATTAGTAATTTTGATATTTTCTGATAAACTAATGTCATACCTCTCTAAAAACCATGAGGATAATTAAAGATGTTCAACTATATTTTGTGGGAAACCAACTATATTTCCTCAGATGAATTTCCGAAACAAGGTTGTCCCATCCGAAGAGCCATGTGTTCTCCTAAATGGTAGTGAGATTTCAAAGAAATAGGGTAGTGGGCACAAGGTCCCTTGGAGTAGCCTACATACATGACACAAAAATACTTGGAACACCTCATTTTCCTAGGGGAAAAAATAATTTACTGTTTCCGAAACATAATTTGTCCCGTCCGAAGAGTTTTCTTATTTGTTCACTTATGGGATGGGCTTAGTATTTTCTTGCAAATTTCCTTTACTCATGTGAGGGTGTCTATCCTGTCTAAAAGGTCATCCAAAAAGAAAAATCATCAAACACTTTTTAATATAACAAAATCCCTTTTTTTGGAAAAGGGGTTTTGTCCCGTCCGAAGAGCTCTCTGGGTGGGGAACTGAATAGTCAGTTTATAAGATGTTAAAAGTGAACTAGGTGCCTTAAAACTATGTAATGATACAATTAGACAGTTCATGGTTCATTACACAGATAATGGTACAGTACCCATACAGGGAATATCTTTTATAGTTCATTTGGAAGCAATTGGGTGATGTCAAAAACAATGTCCCGTCCGAAGAGCTTCTTCAAGACAAAATTATATAGGGTACCGATCACACAAATATGGGCAGAAGGGGCTGTATTAAGCCTATGCAGCCATAAATGTTTGAGAGGCCTTTCGAGGGGAGCAGGAGGGGTGGATGGCATTGTGGAGGATATTGCTGAGATTTGGGGAAAGGTCATAGGGTAGGGGAGGGGGGGGGGGTGGCCAGGACATAGGGGCGTGCGACCCCGGGGGTAATATCATGGGGAGGTGTAGTCTGCTCGAGGAGATAAGTATTCATATCTTAGGTACAGTGTGAATACACACACACATATATAAATATATAAATATATATATATATATATATATATATATATATATATATATATATATATATATATATATATATAAGAATATATATATATATATATATAAGACAACCAGCATAACCTCAACAATTTCATGGCCTCAATTGGCATTCTTACATTATCTCATACATTTCAATTGAGCTGCATCTTATTTTGAAAGGTCATTTTTAGCAAAATATTTAGTATATTAGGGGCATTTCACAGTAATTGGTCCGCAGACCTCAAATTTTCAAAGTGGATTTATGATATTCTTTCAACTTAGTTAAAAAAGAAAACATTCTACGGTTCATGAATCTATAATTATTTTAAATTGCCCTTTTTGACACACTAGGCTATTAAATGTAGCTGGTATGTGGATTTGAAGTAGGTAAGTAGCTTAATCTGGACAGGCAGATATTTTGAAATTGCAGTTTTGGACAGACATTTTTGAAATCCTGGCTAAGGCGCTGCCACCAGATAGCCTTTTCAGTGATTTTATATTGGCGGTCAAGCAATATTGCTATAATACTGCACTTATGGCTTAAGATTTCCAGATAAAAAGGGATATGCACTATTATGCAGTGTAATTTTCATTCCATTCCCAAAGGATAATCAAGATACAGAAAAGTACAAAGGATGGATCCAAGCATGTTCCAGGCAAAACTTATATTTTGTCCATTACTAAATATACAAGTTTATGTATGCAGTGCTCACTTTGTTCAAGATCAAGGGCACAGTGATTCATTCAAATTTATTTTAAATCATCACAACAGTGACACCACAGCTATATAGGAATGGTACCAGGATTTATTTGAACGGAGTTTGTACCCCATGAGGAGGTTTGTTTTAAAAGAGAGATACTGATATTCTGATTGATTTGAAGCAAAGATTAAGAAAAGGAACCATTCTTGACAGGAAGATGAACATTTTGAATTCTAAAAGGGGTTTCATTGAACCACTCAAACCCCTCTAGGGGGGTCTCATTTCAAAGTATTCAGGATATATTCTACCACGGTGAAGTCCACCAGCTTACATTGTACCCATTTTCAAGAACCTTCATCTCAACAGGTGTATTTATTGATCAAATGGCCCATTCTATCTAATAAACACATACTATATATATATATATATATATATATATATATATATATATATATATATATATATATATATATATATATATATATATATATATATATATATATATATGTGTCACTGTGTGTGTGTGTGTGAATTACCTGCCAATGAGTACGCTCTTCAGACCTGATCTTGGTAAACCTCTACATTAAATTATAACCATCTCTTAAGTTGAAGTTTTGAATGATCCTCAAATGATTCATATACTAGCTATAATGTCCCTACTGATACATTTACTACAGTAACTCAATCTTAAAAGGTAGGGAAATTGTGTATTTCCTATTCACCATGATTTCAGAAATACCATCCCCTAGTACAGTTTGTGCCTTAGGAAAGGGATGATGTCCCGTCCGAAGAGTTCTGATGTGCCGTCCCAAGAGCTCCTTAAGGGCAATAGCCATATCTGATATGTTAATAAATTCTTGTCTTAACATGTTTCTGCAACTGTTTATTGTTGCCTCTTAGTAATTTAGTTCTTGTTATTTTCATTGACAAATAACAGAGAAAATAGTTGCTCCTAAACTGTGTTTTGTTTCACTGTCCGTCCTAGTATCATTGTAAGATTTGTAGAAAACACATATTTGTGCAATCTCAAAATCATAAAAGCATTGTATTCATTGTGATAGACATAATTTTGACCTACTAATAGTAATAGAAAGTTATTTCTATACTTAAAACTAAATATCAAACAATTTCTGGCTACATATTTACAGCTTTGCATCTGTAAATAGTTCACTTGTCCCGTCCGAAGAGCACTTCAAGGTGGGTAAAATGTCACTCAAATTCTCTGAGAATGGGGCTTAAGTTATCTTTTCCATATCAAATTATCAAACTACACATGCTAGGCTAACAGAAAAAGTGCATCTCATTAAAAAACTAAAAACTTTATTTTTGGATGATTGTGGCCACCAAATATAGGGGTTTATCTTGCAACAGGCGATATATATATATATATATATATATATATATATATATATATATATATATATATACATATATATATATATATACTATATATATATATATATATATATATAATATATATATATATATATATATATATATATATATATATATATATATATATACTAGTATATATATATATAAATATATATATATATATATATATATATATATATATATATATATATATATATATATATACAGTCAAACTTGCGAATAAAGACCGCCCTTGGGAAGTAAAAAAACGGTCTTTGTTCACAGGTGGGCTTTGTTCGGGGGGTTGATTACTGATGCTATTTTCATAAGGGTGCATAGACTGCATACTATTTTTTCACTGTTTTATCTGTTTAAAAATAACTCACAAATTGGTGGGTAAAATGTAAAGAAGACTAAAATGTATCTGATTAAAAGATTTATTAATATTACATATTATATTTCATAATACCACAAATAAAAGTAAAGCTAGGAAAAGCAGTACATGCTTTGGCAGTTATTATATGAGCCTTCAAAATAAGAAAGTTATACTCATTCAGAATGAGAAAGATATACATGTACATGTACTTGGGAACCTGGGTCTTTCCAACTCCAAAGTCCTCGGCTATCTTACAAGCACTTCTGTTCTTATTGTTGAGCTCTCATACCTTAACTCTTTCTACCAAGGTAAGAAACTTCCTTTTAGGTGGCATCTCTACCTAGGTTTTTAACTGTACTGCACAAAATCTCAAAGTAATCTAAAGACATGTGACCTCATTTTTCATCAAGACAAAGGATGACAAAATTGCAATTGAACATTAGCTGGCCTGGGTTAAATTTAGCTGACACAGGTCCCCACCCAGGCTTGGGTTAAATTACAATCGTATCCCACTGCTGCATGTGCGTGTGTGTGGTATGTATCCCTTTAATCCCCTCACAAAAAGTAATGGTTATGACTTATTGAAAATCAGACTGAGAAATTTCTGTCAACAAAGAGACTTGAAAATGTCTTCCTGAAAGTGGTCCTTATTCACAGGTTAAACATGGTCTTTGGGAAGAAAAAAGGCGGTCTCTGGTCTTTGTTGACAAGGGGTCTCTATTCGGAGGGAACATATAGAGTAATTTCTCTCAGGGGGATTTTGAGCGGTCTTTGTCGGGAGGGGGTCCTTGTTCGGGGGTGGTCTCTCGCTCAGGTTTGACTGTATATATATATGTATATATATATATATATATTTATATATATATATATATATATATATATATATATATATATATATATATTATATATATATATATATATATATATATATATATATATATATATATATATATATATATATATATATATATATATATATATATATACATATATATACATATATGTATAGTGTTGCTATTTGCATGGACTTGAGAAGCAGGTTAAAGGGCAAATGCACCATCAGAATGGTTAAGCTTCAAAATGAGATTATACATGTATAACCTCATTTTGAACATAGATCATTTTGATGGTGCATTTGCCCTTTACGCATATATGATTTCTATGCAAGAATGCACAGGTGTCGAAATCTAAAAAATGCAAAAATGTAATAAACACATAACAATAATGCTGCTCCAATAGCACTTAATTATAGATCAGATCAGTTGTTCATTAAGGCTGTGATTCATGTCAGTAAAGGTATTACCATTAATAAGAAAGTGAATAGGTGTTCTGTTTTACTTGTATCTTGGTAAATAATGAGGGCATTCAACAGGGCATGCAAATATTTGGTCAGAAATTTCTAAAAATGCCAATAATAAGGTAATAAGTGAGAATGTTCATTTCCATGTAAATGCTTGGACATGCCTTGAATTATCTCAACCAGTAAATACATTTACCATTTGTTGATCATTTGAATGAATTGTTGTCGGCCCTGAAGAATAAGACACCTGATGAATGGGTGGGCAGGGTTGTCATACTTCTTTCATTTACTCTTTGTGATTTAAGGAAGAAACTGGATTTTGTGGTTGGTAGTATTTCTTTACTGAAATATCAAATTCATTGGGGCAAAATGATAGAACTCTGTGTGTGTGTGTGTGCGTGTATATATATATATATATATATATATATATATATATATATATATATATATATATATATATATATATATATATATATATATATATATATATATATATACTTTTTTCTAGAGGGAGACTATAGCAAAAGGTGGGCACGTGAAAAATCTTAAAAGGATAACAAGAGAAGCATAATTACATTGAGAGGTATAAAATCTATTCAAATTTCAGCAATATACATACATGTATATAAATTGAGCACCGAACAATTTACATTTGATCTGCATGTCCATACATGAGAAAAAAAGAAGTATAAGTAGAAACATGACAATTTGGTGCCTTACATCAAAATACCCTGAATTTATCATGGTCTATCTAGATGTCAGAACCCTATCTAGCTCAGAGCACCTATATAGTCTTATAGCATAGGGCAATTAAACTTAGAAAAGAAACTACAACTTATCATAACTTAATTTTCCATAAATGTCTTGACAGGTTGCATATAGTCAAGGTCACACAATTAAGTCTGCAAAGATCACATGACCAGCTGGTGGCAACTATTTGACCTTGGACAAGATAGGATAACATTATCAATAGGGATGGGGACCGCGGACCGGTTCATATGTGATACCGGCCTTAGCATTGTGGTTAACCAGTCAAAAACCGGACCTCCCTCTACACGGTTCGGTTTTCTATGCATGCACAGGGTTCCTGGAGGCGTAATAAAACTGTCAGCACCTACCTCCTCGCTGACCTCACAATGTCTGCCAAGCACGACGATCAAACAGCCATTTCAAAATCTCTCAAATCTGGTACCCTGCCCACTTTCACTATGCTCAGAAGCCTTCTGAGCGTAGTGAAAGTGGCCAGGGAGCTAGTATATAGGAACTTTCCAGAATTTTCCAGTTCAGGCAAGTTCAGCCACGCATTCCATTGTGTAGTTTCGTATCCAAGAAATGTCATTAATAAACCGTTTAGAAAACCGTGATAAAACCGAACCGTAGAAGCAAAACCGAGAACCGAACTGAACCGAACCGTAGAATTCTCAACGATCCCCATCCCTAATTATCAATATCATTAGTAATTTCTGATTAGAACATACTCCCATCTGAAGTGTGCACATGTTATGACAACTTAGAAACTCTATATTGAGTAATATCTCTATTTGAAGAGAGATTGTTCATGAATAAACAGAATCATCAACTTTCAGTACAATATTTCTTAAAATACTGGTTCATTCCCAAGAAATGCTTATGTGTATCAGACCATGTGAACACTTCAGATGTGGTTGGGTTTAATACCTTAAATGGCAGGAATGTTTCCTGAAACATTTATCCTATAAATGAGATCCATCACATATATTTATAAAGCGGTTAGGCAGTTAAAGAGCACTCTGGGAGTGATAGGGTTAGTAAACCTCGAGCAGAATACAACATATGACATGCACTTCCTTCCACTTCAGCTATCCACGGGTTCATCACATACTTATCATAAAGTATTCATCTGGAATAGTAATTAATGCATTTATGCCTAGATCCCCCTGGTGACAACTTTTGAAATATATCAGAAATAAAGGCAGTATCTAAAGACTTTATTCTTAACGCGTGTCGGACCCCACTAGCCGAGTGGTCTAGGGTGTTGCTGCTGACTACTACTACTATTGTGTCTCACCATAGCTTGGCTTAAAATCCCTTTTGGGGAATGTGACAAAGTTGCCAGGGACTTTTCCGACAATTATTTACTAGCCAGTCACAAAAAAGACTCAACATGGGCGAAAAAAATGAGGACAAACAAAATTCCAAATTCAAATCTGTGTAATCTGGAAATTAATGTGTTAACATCTCTGTACAATATCATACAAAACTATAACTGATACACATAGAAATGTACATGTACAAGTTAAAAACTAACAATACCAATATTGCACATTTTAATTAGATGATGATTATGAACCACTTACAGTGTGTTGAGGCCTGGCTCTTTAGAAACACAATTACATATAAAAACACACACAAAAAAAGATACAATAGGACTGGTATAAGGAACATATAAATACAAATATAGTGCTTGCAGGAAATTTTGATTTAAACCCTTCAAATCTGCACAACAAAAGCCCCGACTATTTAAATGAAATCTTTCTGACAAAAGCATCCTTTGAATATATTATTCAGATCCTTATCAAAAATTGTCCTTCAATAAGCTGTGCTTCTTCATACGTTTGTTTCAAAAGAATCATAGATCCAGCCAGTTTTCACTGGGAACTCTAAGAACCAACGATATGTGTAAGGGTCACTTTATATACTTAGATTCCGTGTGTATATACTTACTCTAAGCAGGACAAACTCTGTGATCAGTTTTAAGTCAAATTCTTACAATTACTTAATAAATAAAAATATGAATAATACTTTTACCCCGTTTCTAATTGAGCAAAATAAATAAATAAGGGAAATATAGCAGTTCAGATTCAAAAGCTTAGTCACAGGCATTTTCTTGCCTCCAAAGATTCCGCCACTCAGTTTTCTTAGCACATCTACGCTTGGAGATATCCTTGGCAACTGTGGCCTAGACCTGTGGTACCTTTGGTAATAACTTGGTGAAATTAATCATAGATTGAAGGAGAGTTGTGTTTGAGTTCTGATCCCCATTTCTTCTTTAAATATTTTTTTTTGCAAAGTTTCTCTGGTCACAAAAGTATAACCAAAATATTCAGGATGTTTTATAGCTGCTAGAGCCATGAATGGGTTCATAAGTTTAACCTCTGTTTACCCAATCATTTTTGTTCAAAAACACTTTTAAGCTAATGATATATGCAGATTGTAGGACATAAGAGTATGCTTAGAAATTAGATATTTCTTTGTGATGGAAAATTTCAGTGATAATCAAGAAAATCACCCATATTTTTCAAATATCCAAATCAGCCAACTAGGCACATTTAGTTACCTAAACACAACATCTCAGCAGTTCCAAAACAAAAACATAAAACATTAGTTTACAACCAAAAATACGAGAAACATATTGGGGTTCAAATACGTATGATGAATAGAGATGAGTTGTTTACATGACACAAAAAGTAACTAGGTACTATACAATATTTACAAACTTTGAAGAGATGCACATATTCATTAAGATGACCTAGGAAAAGCGAAAGAAATAATTTGTAACCAATTACACAAAATTGACACTTGTCCCTCAGACCTGCTGATGTCATGAAGATATAACCAATTGAATCTCTTAACATGATCCCTCTGTAGCAGTGAACCCTTACTCATTCTTGCTTGAATATTCCTCTAGAAAATATCATTACGATAAAGGACATTTTGGACAGTAAATATGGAATGAAGCATAATTTCTCAAAATATTTCAAGGGAGTTGTTGGCTGTGTTTGAATGAATATTTCACCTTCAAATAATATCCCAAAGATGCTTTTGCAGCCAAATAGTCTGATTTGTGTGATGATTCTTCCAGACAAAAGACCCATTATGAAGGTACCTGTGCTTCTACACAAACAGGTAACTGCAAATCTACAGACAATGGAAACTAAACTGAATGCTTTGCATCACAAATGAATGAAAATTACCAGATGTTTTGTGTGAACAAAAATCTTGACAGCACAACGCAGTCTTGGGAAATACTAAAGACACTGATTCCTGACAAAAGACAGTACCATTCAAATACAAAAACTTATTACGAAAATGGACCTCAGTGAAATAACCCACACATTTGGAAGGAGAATGGGTATTTGATCTATAAAATATCATCATACAGTATGTACATGCAGAGTTACCTTTGATCACTACACCTCATAAATTTACAAATATTTTCAACCCATTCATACCTGTAGTGCCGAAGTGATGTCCACGCTATTTTTGAATAGAACATTTACTTTTTGAAAATATTTGGAAGACCGTTATTCTTTCCCATATCAAAACCTCTCCTTTAAAGATTTCGTAAACCCATGCTTAATTCTGAAGTGAATTAAAGGAATATTCCAGATCAAGACAGCAGTCATCAAGAAAATCTCCAGCCATGAATGGGTTGGTTTACATCAAAACAAGAAATAAATGACATTTATCTATAACAAATGCTTGTTCTAAACAAAACTTAACAGAGTTATGAACAATTTTGCCTAAATCCCCTCCAAACATTCCACCTGTGTATATCCTTCTTACATCTTTACAGACATACTGCTATACAGAAAACTATGTGGTGTGTGAAAAAATAGATCAAATGCAATGGTGCAGGCACCTAGTGGAAAAATATACAATCACTCATCATTATACACAAATGAAGAGAAGATATCCTGGCCCTCAAAAGCATAATTGTAGTCAATACATTTCGCATGATCTTAAGGATCTAAAGATAGAAACACACATGGTCATTTCCATGGTGTCTACCAAATCTATATTCATTCACTTCTATTTCTTTGCACTTATTATTTTAGTTTTTGACATAAAAATTAGATGGTAGACTTCCAATGTCTCTGAGAGGCAGGATATCTTCTCTACCATACGCTCAAAATGGATAGAATTCCATGATTAAAACATGAGTGTTATCCTAACGCAATGTACAAAACTTCTCTACTGAGGTAATAAGTCAGCACAGGGTTCAGACTTTCAGTATATACAGTGGACTAGTTCAGGCATCCAACAAAACATTTTCCAATTTTACAACACTTCTCAATTTCTCTCCCTTCCGAAGACTGCAGGTTTTCTCTAAAATACAGAGATTGTTCACATTTAAAATCAATCTGTATAAGTGTTTCCAAAACAAGAAAAATACTTTCATTCAAATCTCATCTGTATCATACCTGAGGTATATGTACATTTCTTTGCAATCGTTGGCAGAGAATACCCAGCA
Source organism: Maea johnstoni (assembly GCA_963942565.1). Taxonomy (NCBI): domain Eukaryota; kingdom Metazoa; phylum Annelida; class Polychaeta; order Spionida; family Magelonidae; genus Maea; species Maea johnstoni. The sequence continues at coordinate 4,511,187 of OZ012691.1, read as the reverse complement.
GTAAAATCTGACTATCAAACTACTATACTGTTCTCAGTAATGCAAAGGTCAATTTCTCTACATACTGTAGAAAACATATATGACGCGGGTCCCAAATATAGCGAATTGGGGAATTTTCGCATCATAGCGTATCTTTATGTTAGCGCCGGTAGCCGCCGCTGACAGCGCCAGTACAGTAAGAAAAAAGTACAGCGTTTTTATGTATAGCGAAGCGGAACCACACGCTATGTACACATATATATAAACAGACGCTAACATTGTGTGTTCTACAGTACATTTAAGGTAACTCACTCGTTTACAGTAATATCTGAATATACCTAATCATAAAACCTCAGTGTCTGGAAGTCAGTATTCATAAAAATCCCTCATATGCATACAAAAATATCCTCTCTCAGCGCTATGTATATGAAGTTGAGTTTTCACATCTTTTTCGTTGTTCTTTGATCTCTCATGTCGTATCTAATCGTATCATGCGAAGCTTAAAGTTGTCAGCTAACACGCAGGCAGCTTCGTTAGATCCTCCACAATAATGCGACGAGGAGAAAACTGTCAACAGTTTGCCCTTTTGTTGAACCTGTAAATACATAATATGCATTTAATATAGCATTGTAGTCTTTAATAACATTTATATGTAATAAAGTCAATTAAGTAAAAATAATAATGTATGTAAATATCTGATGGCGAAATGTTTAGTACTACCTACAACTCCCCTTCAAATATCTAGTAAAATCATTTTCACTTCCACAATTATTGTCAAAAGTATTAGAGATTCAGACGACGATTTCTAGAAAAACTCTTAAGCATTAATGGGTTAAGATTGAAAAGCGGATTTTATGCTGTTCTTACCTGAAATCCTACTTGCTGGACCTCATGCGCTCGTATCACCTGCGAGAGATTATTGCGTTCCAGGAAGTTCATGAGCGCCTCGCTGCTCCAGAAGTTGGCGGTGCCTCGCCGGCTATTGTGTATAAACCCTTTGTTCTCCTCCATTGTCTTCATCATCTCAAGGTCTATAAGATCCATACTGAAAAAACAGAGGAGGATTTTTAACCAATAATAGAAATAATAGAAATACGCTTTCATTCTCTTCTATTTCAGATCTATTAAATATCCAAATTTATAAGACGCATGCTTTAACAAAAGAAAGCGGGCCTTGAGACTTGAGAGTCAGTATTGTAAAAATCCAGATGGTGACATAAGGAGATCTTATTTGAGGATACATTTTTGTATAAATCATTGGTTCTCGTTGATTATTTTCATCATCTCGATATCTCTAAGGTCCATGTTAACAATTGTTGTCTAAACATGTTGTTCTTTTCTTTTCTTTTCATACACACTACCCACGCCAACTTAATTAAAAGAGACTTGATACTCTAACCCCATAGTTGTATAGATTCATTGTTTTCTTCCACTTTTTCCATCATCTCCAGATCTATAAAATCAACCATGATAAGAGGAGATGAAAATTCAGCTGCTAAAGCCACCTGGTAGGATATTTAATCATATTAGTGATACCTAAAAGAATTCAGATTGACAACAGGTTTGGTGGTATGGTTTTGATTCACTTGAATAGATCTTGACAACAATCATCAATGAGATCTCTGGGCATGAAATAGTCATTATTATTCTAGTGATTGACCCTGCTTACCTGACTGGGTCACTCCACATGATCTCCCAGGCGAGAGGGCTCTCCATCTCCGGGTCCTTGAGGGGAACTGGTATAGAGTTGATGGCCTCTACAAACCCTCCTCCATGCTCTGTGGACGGGATGCCGCCATGCACGCAGAAAATCTGAAACATTTCAATATACATATGTTATACACATTATAGTACATAAATAAATATATATAAATATAAAAATATAAAATATATATATATATATATATATATATATATATATATATATATATATATATATATATATATATATATATATATATATATATATATACATATATATACATATATATGTGTGTGTATGTATGTCGGTTGATGACTCTAACGTGCAGCACCTTGGTAGAGTCTAAATAGACCGACCGGTGGGATGTGTAAATTGGAGGTAAGTATGTGGGCCATGGTACAGAAAAGTGTGGTCCTTCAGATATTCATGTTTGAATATTGAGAATATTGGCTTGTGGCCTGTCAGTAGAGCTAGGGGTTAGTAGGCCATCTAGACCATGTAAGTTTTGCTCATCGTTGGCTAGACTTGCTTACCTTATCGTCTACCGTGGCGGCTATCGGCATTGCATCAAAACAGTCATTGATTCCTTCCCAGATCTGCCCACCAAGCACCTCGCCAAACTTCTTATGACATTCCCTGAAACAAAAACACAAATTATCTCAAAATAACCCACCCTTAGCCAGCAGGGTGTCTGGGCGTCATTTAAATAAATAAGTAAATACATGTATGTGGTTGTAATCTGAGTATATTGTGGTCTCCCTTAAAAAAATGGACACTCAAAGATTTTGCAATAGGCACTTTTTAGAAGTTTCCAAATCCTGGCTAAGACCCTGAACCAACCTTATAGTTCTCTAAAAATTCTGTTTCATTCATTAAAACCACCAAAACTAGTGATTCCAAAGCATCTTTAGGGAATGGGCTAAAATTCTGACCTCTTTCCCTACAAGTCACACTTTGTTAGCTAATTACCCTGACCTCCTTTGGAAGATATAGATTCATGCCTGAAGCACAAAAAGGGACCTCCCTATTTTGATGATAACTTTCTGGTTTGAGTGCATTTCATGCATCAATCTTAAGTCATTTTGGAAATTATCAGTCAGAAAACCCTTAGGGGGAATTCTATGGATCGGAATATTTTTGTTAGGTCCTTGACATCTGTTTCTTAAATAAAGAGAATATTCTTACGATTTAAACTGGAACATTTCTTGGACTGACCGCAGCTCATGATTTCCTCTTAGTAAGTAGAATTTCTGCGGTGCTAGTAACTTCTGGGCTAAGAGGTAGGCCACAACCTGAAAAACAGTCAACAATGTGAAGTCAGCATTACACTCAGTAACACTAATATTTCTGATCATTTTCCTTATTATCAAATCACTTTTCTTATTAATATCATTATCATTCCTATAAATGATAATATTAATGATAATAATAATGATAATAATAATGATAATAATAATAATAAAAATAATGATAATAACAATAATAATAATAATAATAATAATAATGATAATAATAATAAAAATAATAATAACAGCTAGAATTTATATCATTTTCATCATTGTTATCATAATCATAATCATTAATACCTTAATTATTATTTCTATTATCATCGTCCAACATACCAATACTTTCATCATTACTAACATCATAACATTTAGAAATGCTATCAATAATAAAAGAATACCAATTTAAAAATAATCTCAAGTTGATAACAGATCAAGTTGGCACCATCTACCTTGTAAACATTAATAAACATTAATAAACACAATTCTAGCATACAGATTCAATGAACATCACATAGAATGCATGTTTATTGTGAAAAGAACTAAAGCTGTATTTATGGTAACTGGGTAGTTCAGTTAGTTTCACCTACCTCTATTCCGTAATCTCCCCGATCTACGTAATCTCCCAGGAAGAGGAAGTTGGCGGGAGTTAATAAGGGACCCATTCTCCACAGTGTCTTCTCAAAGCAGACCAGATCTCTATAGTTGCCATGAATATCACCTGGAGAGAGAAATTACCAGAATAAATCATCGATCTTTAGGGATTGGCAGTTTTGAAATTTTCATAATACAATACAATATTGATATCTAATTAACATTATCATATATCGATATTTCCTTAACGATATACTATCTTAACAGTATATCTAAGGATACTTCCTACCTCTCAGCAAATGAAATTTGTAAAATTCAGCTTGGTCATCTTCAGAAATTTCACTAATAAAAAGCTAAAGCAATTCTATATCGTTAAGCAGTGACATTATAATAAGAGATCTGAAATGATTGTCTAATAAAAGATAATTTACAACTCTCGTTCAAATATCTAGGGAAGTAACACTTTATTCCTATTTAATCCTCATACGTACCACATCATAGGAGGCAAATCCAAGCATGTATACGTTTACTGCAAATAAAATCTCATTACGCCGCTTACTTTACCAACTCACCTAGAATATATGTAGGTGACTTGAGCCTTAGCAACCTGGGTTCCTCCTTTAAAGACTCCTTACACTGCCGACACAAAGCTAGTAAACATTTGGCTAATGCTGTCTTGTCAACCTGGCCCCAGTCAAAGGCTTCCTGCAATAGATAAATATAGGAACATAAATACATGTACACACCAATGTCGATCACCGTATACACAACCAGCAGATCTCGTTCAACAGCCTCGGCACAACTCCTAGCCCACAACCACTCAAGAGGTGTGTTCTGCACATGTGCAGGAGCAGCTTACTTAATAGTGTAAACAAATACGGGGGCCCTCATCAGTCTTTGTCTCCTAGTGACTCACATTGAGATGATTCGGCAGGATTAGGTGTGTTCAGGGCTTTATAATGGGTCCTATTGTAATTGGTCTGTGGTGACCAATCCATGTTCTATTCATCTAAGATGTACATTTAAAATCCAAAGTCACTGGAATAACATTTAAACCTAGTGTACTTGCCACGGTGGCCAAGTTGAGACTAGATAAAAATGGCTGTCAAAATACTGAAGAAATTTAAATAATAAACAATGTACGCGTATGTATCTATACTGTGAAGAATAGCTCAAAAATTTCATTTTGAATGACCCAGTTATTCCAATGTATTTAAGTTACTCACACATTCAATCTTTGATAAAAGAAAAGCATAGCTTTAAGACATGGTGGTGAAGAATGCCTGTAGCAGCCTTTATTAGAATATTGATTATGATATACTGAATATCAAGCATAGAAATCAATGATTTTGTCTATTTGTCAATAACATCTGTGATTAAGAAATCATCCATATCAACTAATAAAGAAAAATCATGAAAGTACTGGCTTATTACCCACTATCCTAATGTATACGTCTTTAATTAGTCAACTGCTAAAAATTTCGCTATACAGCCCTGCTGGAAAGTATTTGTGCTACTTTAAATGTGTATTAAAGTATTCGAACTATAAATTTATTACTAAATAGATTTTCATTTGAAGGATGTTTTTTTGGTGCTATCATGAGGAGCGAGAAAATAGCGAAAATTAAATGCTTGTAAAAATTCCCAGTTCTACAGTATACACTCACCTTCGTTAAGTTACCATCACTCCCTCTGATTGGCCGTTCAAAATACCTGAGACCTGTTAACATTTCATTCGGATGAGACCTCTGAAAAAATATTAAAGGTTGTTTAAAATACAGGATGAACCTGGAGCCATATGCACTCATGCATTAAAGGACCATTCAAAATACTCATCAGCATTTCATTAAAATGAGACCCCTAAAAAGGCAAACACAATCATGATTAGGGATGCAGTGGAGAAAATAGACAGTAGCCCACCGGTCCGCTTCTACCAAAAATGTGAATGGGCTAGTAAAAGTCAATGTTTACTTGCCCAGAAAGTCTGCTAAATATTCTGACCCAATTAATTTAGTAAGCATCACATCCAGTTTCACATTTCTTCTACATTAGATTATAACTGACACAATTCACAAATTTAGCACAATTAATCATGAATGTTCAGTTATGAAATGGCTGTTGGCTACCATTTTAGTTATCAAAATGATACGAACCACTAATTTTTCTGGTGGACCACCAAATTATTCATTTCGATGGACCGTTGGACCACCAAGGTTAAGCAAACTGTTTTCAGCACTGGGGATGGGCACCATTTAAATTTTCACGATATGATAGGAGAGCAATATTTATTATTACATAAGATATTGTCAACGATTCTTCCTGCCTCCCAGCAACATACTCATAGGTACTTATCAAGGTACTCATCTGATAGTAATCAGCGAAAGCTTTCCAATGAATATCCACATGAGTTCGTTAAGATAATTTTTATAATTTCTTGCATTCTTGCGCATTGGACGAACGTAACCTCAGCATCCGAAAGGTTAATAAATGTCATATGTATCCTAGATGTAGACGACACCTGTCAAGTTTGGCGAGAGTGGTTAATTAATGGATCAGGTGTATGAATGAAGTTGCTAATTAGTGTGAGGCTTACCTGGTTGAAAGAGTCGACTGAGGACATTCTCTGGAAGCGAGATTTGTCACCCTCTAGATGGTGCTCAGATGCCCCACTCACTGCAGCCGTTCCTAAACAAACAAACAAATAAACAAACAAATGAATAAACAACTAGTCGACTGAGGACATTTTCTGGAAGCGAGATTTATCTCCCTCAAGATGGTGCTCAGATGCCCCACTTACTGCAGCCTTTCCTAAACAAACAAACAAATAAACAAACAAATGAATAAACAACTAGTCGACTGAGGACATTCTCTAGAAGCGAGATTTATCAACCTCTAGATGATGCTCAGACGCTACACTCACTGCAGCTGTTCTTAAACAAACAAACAAATGAATAAACAATGGCCATCTTTATCATCATTTGATAAGGACTACGAAAAAAATTGTTTCCTGTAATGGTCTGAATAAAAATAGGGTAGGTGGGCCAGTAAAATTTCTTTTTGATTATTTTTTTGTTCAAAAATGTATGTTTTATGTTGATTGGGAGTTGGGAGTGTGGAAAAAACTTTAGGGGAGTAAAAACTTGTTAGGGTAGGGTTAAAGGAAAATCGTTTAGGTCTAACTGGAGAATACTGACCTGCCAGGTCCCATATTGCCATGTCGTCAGTGAGGGTGCCTGTATATACCTACATACCCCTGCTGTGGGGTACGATAACTAGAATACTGACCTGCCAGGTCCCATATTGCCATGACATCAGAGAGGGTGCCCGTCCGGCGGACCTTGACGGTGTGAGTGGCCAACTCGTACTTCTCACTCTTCTCCTTCTTCTTGCAATTACTCGGAGGCGTCTTGAAGAAGAAATCATCTATAGATTCATCTGAAGAGAAACAGTAATTATTTAAATTATTTATCCCTCAATGACCCTCATATCGATCACTGGGATATGTTCAATACTTTTTCAACACATGACAGAGCATTTCAGTTATATACTGTACCTGCTTAAAGGAACATTTCAGTATCTGTAATGTATGCTGGTTAATGAATACATGCAAGTTTTCAATGTATGCTACTTTCACTAAAAATGAATACTTAAATGCAAATGTAAAGGTGCCATCCTTCTCATAAGATTATGCGTCTTCAAGATTAAAGTAAACAATGTTACACAACATTGATTTTACATTAATATCTACAAGCCATAACCATTTCATGAGTTTCAAGTTGGGCTAAAAAAAATGTTATCATAACTTAAGACTTAATTCCTTTAAAAGCTGCTTTCTTTAAATCTTCATGAATTTCAAGTTGAGATTAAAGTAATCAGAGGAGTGAGAGGAGTCCTTACCTAACGGCTTCGAGTTATTGGAGTTATCAAAGTTGAGAGTAAGATTAGTAGGTCTGTTGAAGACTTTTGGGGGCGTTGGCCTCAGTCGCTTCGTGCTTGGAGGCCTCATCTCATCAGAAGAGGAATCATCACAATCAGAATTACTGCAATTACTACTGCAAAGACAAACATAGCAAGATCAGTTACAGTGTCAGTCAGTCGCTTAGTGCTTGGCGGCCTCATCTCATCAGAAGAGGAATCATCACAATCAGAATTACTGCAATTACTACTGTAAAGAACAAAACAGCAACATCAGTTACAGTGGTGATAAGGGGGGGGGGGGGGGGTAAGGTGATGAGAAAGTAACAAGAGCGACGCCAGTGCCACCAAGGGCAGATTTCATCATAGTCCTTAAAATCTCATTAGCATAACAATAGGTCTCACTGGGCATATCTCTTAGATATATGACCAAACACTTGACCATAGTCAGTACTCAGTAGTATACCAAATAGGGAAAAAGTAATACATGCATAATGTTTAAGATCTATTTTACCAGTACTACTTAATGGTATAAAACTGACTACTCCCCACCAAGACATGTCTGCATGAGGGCAGTTCGCTCTTGGTTAGCAAACCTTTTGAGGTTGACAGCACTAGATAAAACAAAATTATGTCAAATTGCAGTATCATTAAGATTACCATTTAAATAATGTATCACCGAGGAAATACCGATATTGCAACGAATTGCAAAAGATTTAGAGGTGCAACTTCTTTGTTTCCTAGCTGGACGGTATGATGCAATATCAAAATTTCCTAAACCATACAATAACTTCACAATATTTTCATCAATACTATCGGTCTCCCAGGAAGTTAATATTAGCACTGTCAGCTTCGGAAGTTTCACTAATTTATAGAGGACTGCCTTTGTGTGGAGACATCCAGGTAGCCTTTAGGCCAATTTCATATCATTTTAAACTTTAAATATTATGATATAGGCACATAACTTTTTCAATGCGATACTATTCCCACTTCAATTAGGGTACCATATAGAGTAGTGGTATCTATTCCTAGCAGAACATGTGGTTATCACCTGGGTTTATTGTGGGTTGCTAAGCAGCTGTGTGGTAAACGGAAGAGGACCGAGGTTCCCCGGAACTTCAGCTGCCCTACGGCCATCAGGAAATCAGCCATCGGGAGGTTGACCTTGGCGTCATCACTGAACACCCTGAAATAAATAACAAATATCATTAAATACAGTGCAATATTTAAAACACCTAAATTCAGAGAAATTTGTCCATTATTTGGAATTTGGAATTTTGATTTTTCATCATTTTTCGGCCATATTGACTGACCAGTTGTAAAACAAAAACCACGGCCTAGTCCCAAGTCATTGGTAACTTTGTCACATGCCCCGTACAGAATTCGCACCCGGGTAGTGGTGAGAGACAGCTAGCAGTTAGTGGCAATGCCTTAGACCCAACGGCCATCAGGGCAGACCTTATGTCCATAACCAAAGACATCAAAGACCAATGAAATGTAGTAATCTACCACACAAGTGGAATGTTCCCGCACTCAACAAGGTCAGATAAATACCAATGTAAAATAGCATTAGACCGATACAATGAAATATTTTCATATCCAGATGCATCACAGAGCGAACAGTGTGAAATAGAGATCAACCAAAATACTACACTGAAAATGTATACAAAAGACATAAGATTAACAAAAGCAAGGTCACACTAACTTTGCATAGTTGACTGAAAATGTCTTTAACAAAAGACATAAGAATAACAAGAGCAAGGTCACACTAACTTTGCATAGTTAACTGAAAATGTCTTTAACAAAAGACATTAGATTAACAAAAGGAAGGTCACACTAACTTTGCACAGTTAACTGAAAATGTCTTTAACAAAAGACATTAGATTAACAAAAGGAAGGTTACACTAACTTTGCACAGTTAACTGAAAATGTCTTTAACAAAAGACATAAGATTAACAAAAGGAAGGCCACACTTACTTTGCACAGTTGACTGAAAATGTCTTTAACAAAAGACATAAGATTAACAAAAGCTAGGCCACACTTACTTTGCACAGTTGACTGAAAATGTCTTTAACAAAAGACATAAGATTAACAAAAGGAAGGTTACACTTACTTTGCACAGTTGATGGCATCATCCATAACACTGTCCTCATCTAATGACAGCCCCTTGCCTGCCCGAATGTCGTACACTATCTGTCTGCAAAAGTAAAAGCCAACATTTGTAACTGCAACATGGAATCAGCAATTAGCCCTGAAAAATAATTCATAAGGTTAAGTGGAACTGGATCTCTTTAGAAAATACCTTAAGCATGAATGTATTGAATACATGATGAAATGTGATGATTTTACCTCTTAATTGGTATAAGACTGTTTCTAAAAATAAGCTATTGTAAGTAATTGTAGGTATCTATCACCATCCATTTCAATAAATTCTTTCAAGTATACTGGAATGGCATAGGTAGATTTTGCAAGATTAATTTCTTTTCTTACTAGTAATGCTAATAAGAACACTACCAACAACTCTTCTTTCAAACGTTTTGTAAAATATCTCCAATTCCAAAGTTACTGTCTAAAGTAACACAGATCCAAACCAGTTTCTAGAGGAACTTTAAAGTATGAATGGGTTAAAAGGGAATGTTTGAGGGAGAAATGTTCATCTAAACCAACCCACAATTCTGCTTTCAAAGTATTCATAAGTATCTCATGTTCAGACAAGGAGCTCAGCAGGCGTGAATGGATTAATCGTAATAACTTCACTCACATGAATAAACCAAATATTCTTTAAAAACATAAACAAAAACAAACTTGACTCACCTGTATTCCTGGAATTGTAATAAGCCATCGCCGTTCTTGTCGTAAAAGCGGAATATATATCGGCACCTCATTTCCGCGGGCGTCCCACCGTGGGGAGTGGCCGGCTCCATGGCAGACAACCCCAACAGCACATCCTTATAACTGAGCAGACCCCGGTGGTGAATATCAAACGCCCTGAAAAACAGATCACATGTCTTTATTGAATCCTGACTGGCGCATTTGAGAGAGTTGACAGTGACTTGGTGTAAGATGGTGATTTTTACCGGGTACTCCACTTTCCTCCACTACTTACAACTGGCTCAGGGCTCAACATTAACTTTTGAAGGCACTTGCCAAGTAAGGCAGGTAAACTTTAACTTCGACCTGCCCGACACAGTTTTGACCTGCCCTGCAAAAGGTGTGATAGGATGAACATGGATGTGACCTTTCCGTATGAACTATACTTGTACCAATTAACTATTTCCTGCTAAAGCTTTATCTGTACTGTTGAAAAAATATTGGATTTCCCTTTTTAGTATCTATAAAGTTACATGATGAAATCTTACCTGCCATGTAGGGCAGGCACACTCTTGACTTTTACCTGCCCTTCAGCCATTTTGAAATTTTTTACCTGCCCAGGGCTATCCATGATTTGGCCTGTACACGGCCAAATAAGTGATGATAATCAAAATTACAAAATTCCTTAATAGCTAGGCAGTGAGAGCACTTCAATGTTTACCTGAATTGCTCAAGACATTCTAGTTGGAAAGTGACTTGAAGTCAGTTGATTGTTTCCCCCAAGTACTGGTTTCCTTTATCGTTAACAAATGGCTAGCTGTGAAATGGCAGCAAAGTGATGATAACAAAAAATTCAAATTCTCACCTGAAGTAATCACTAGTCTTGTCCTCTCTCATCCCCTTATCAACAATGTAACTGGAAAACACTTTCTTGTTCATCATGGAACAGGGCTGGCAGTAATCTCTAAACTGCTGGAATAACTGCTCTTGTTCTAAAAAAGATACAGCAACAATGTAATGATACAAGTATTAATCTCTAAACTACCGGAATAACTGTTCTTGTTCTAGAAAAGAAAACACTTTCTGGTTCATCATGGAACAGGGCTGGCAGTAATCTCTAAACTGCTGGAATAACTGCTCTTGCTCTAGAAAAGATACAGCAACAATGCAAAAGAACAATGATGATATTGCAACTAGTCTGAAAATGTATCGCCCAAAACCTCTTGATAGCACATGAGTAAGAAGTCACTAGACTTCTGAATAAAATATGTTCACAAAGTTTGCCTAGATATGATGAGACAGTGACAGTCGTAAATAAGTTATGAGTGATGTTTATAGTATTTTAGAGAGATATGTGGGTTAGGTTCTGAGAAACATTTCTCCTTCAAACAAAAATGCCTTTGGCCAAAAAGAATTTACCAAAATAGCCAGATAGTGGGCTTTACCTCTATAAATGGGTTTTACCTCCATAAATGGGTTGTTCACCCTTCCAATGCTGGGGCTACTTTCGTCCAAAGCATAAGGAAGCAAAGATTCTTTTTGAAAATAATCTAAATGCTGTCATGTTAGTATTCATTGGAAAGCTCTCACTAAGTACTCTCAGATGAGTATGCCAGGGTTTCAGTCATTTTTTCAGATTTTTTGGACCATTTTGTACCAGCCAAATTAGCCAAGGGTTAAGAGAAGAAATGTTTGAAAGTGACACAGGGTGATGTTGATGCACCTTTCTTGCCGAGCTTGGCAGCTTGAATGAGGAGTTCCTGCGGTGAGCTCTGTGAGGTGGCAGGGCTGATTGCATACATCTCTGGTACCACCTCACTCAGGAACGATAGCGGGGTGACGCTGCTACCTGCTGAGAGATAAACACAAGGTACATTTATGATAATAATAATAATAATAATAATAATAATAATAATAATAATAATAATAATAATGATATTAATATAAATAATAATAATGATAATAATAATGATGATAATAATAATAATAATGATAATAATAATAAGAAGAAGAAATGTATCAAAAATATTAAGTATCATATAGTATTGTTACAATTTAAATATTCATGAAATTGACTTAATTACTACCTGAACGTCTCCATATGAAGGCAGTTCCCTATTTATTAATGAATTTTCTGAAGCTGACCGTGCTAAATTCAACTAACTTAGGTCCCAGGGAGGCAGACAGTATTGTTAAAAAATTGTTAAGGCATCATCTTACTAAAGAAATATTAATATTGTATATTATCGTGAAAATTTCTCCATGTGCCAATTCCCAAATAATAACAATAATAGTACTTTCAATACCTTTCTCTAGTTGTTCTGCAAGATTAACAGGCTCTATCCCTAGCATTCCCGGTGTATCTTCACTGGGCATGTCCTTCATTTCCTTCAGCGACATCCATAGCACCTCATCCCTCATTCCCAAATAATAACAATAATAGTACTATCAATACCTTTCTCTAGTTGTTCTGCAAGGTTAACAGGCTCTATTCCTAGCATTCCCGGTGTATCTTCATTAGACATGTCCTTCATCTCCTTCAGCGACAGCCATCGCACCTCATCCTCTCGCCCAGGAACCTGGAGAATAGTTCAAAGATCATCAAATTTCAACCATCACGTCAACATCTCTTTCTGCTGTCCAGGGGCCAGTTGCACCAACGTGACTCAGGCTCAAACTTAGGCTCTAGGCTCAACTTGATTGTCTACAACAATAGATGCTATTGTTGTAGACAATCAAGTTGAGATATGAGCCTGAGTTTGAGCCTGAGTCACGTTGGTGCAACTGGCCCCAGAAACCTGTAGAGAAGGGATTTGTACTGGTACTCTATACAATATCAAATATCAATATCAATAGCCAGACGCCCTACTGGCTAAGACCCTGGTCCATTGTCAACATCAAGCTCTCTTCCGGTATCATTTATGTTTGTTTACAAGTACTAAGAATATTCAGCATTATCACGTACTGAAATATTTACAAACATTACATGGCATGTGGTGCGTTTATCTATAAGCAACAGAATACCTAGAGCTATTTTTACAGAGACTAAAATACCCTTTAGGCCTCTGCTGCAAAACTTCATTTTTATTCTGTAATCCGTTTGTGAGAAAAATGAAATGAAATACCTGTACTGTCTCTGCCAATGGGTGAGTTAGGAAAACGACATGTATTCCTTTCTTCAGCTGTGAGTGGCGAATACATTGTGTCCTTAAAATGCCCTGTAGACTGACCTTTGTACCAACAACCTACAAAGATGTGAAATACTTATTATATAAGAATTAATCCATTAGTGCTCACAGCAGCCAAAGGCAGCCTTACAATTTTGATGAAATTTGCAGGAAAAGGTTATAGAATATTTGATGGAGAAAAGTTAATCAGAACATTATCTACAACTCTCCATAAAATATTTTGTAAAAACATTCTTAATTTCAAAGTTATTGTCAAAAGTATCTGAGATTCAGATTCAACCCAGTTGCAACACTCATCTTTCATAAAAGGAACCTCTGATATTCCTGTGGCTTTTGAAATTTTCCAAAATGAGAATCAATAACATTCCCCTTTCACCATTCTTATGATTAAACCTGTCAATTCATGTAATAAATATTGAATGAACACTTTCAAAAGTTACAAAACACTGGGCAGGGTCTTAGCCAGGATTTCAAAAATGCCTGTCCAAAACAGCAATTTCAAAATTTCTGCCCGTCCAGATTGAGCTACCAATCTACTTCAAATCCTTATACCAGCTACTATTAATAGCCTAGTGTGTCAAAAAGGGCAATTTTCACACCAACCAAGGACTTAGCCAGGATTTAGAAACTGGGTGCCTAAAATTGGCCATTGTTAAATTTTTGGGCGTCCAATTTTTTAGGGGGTACCACAATATTCTCAGATTTCAACCATAAACATGTATAAATTTATCAAAATAAGGCATGATATCCTTATAGAGTATCATGGGAATTACATGGAGATGAAAAAAGGCAAATCATATGCTTGAGATTGACATTTGAAGAAATTCCTCACATAAAAATTTGGGTGTCCTGAGGGGTGCTTTTTAAGGGTTTGGGTGTCCAAAAAGACACCCAGACGCCCTGCTGGCTAAGACCATGACACCAACCATGTCCTAGAAGATGGTTTGTTAGGATAATATTTGGTTATTACACCCAGAAAGTCAAAATTGAAAAATCATCATAGAAAATTTGGCCTGTCCAAACAGGAGGTTTTTAAGAAACTACCTGTCCAAAAGACAGGTAGGACTGGTCCTGGCCAAGTCCCTGACACTGGGAGTACTATTTATAAGCAATGAGAAAAATGATCAAATCAATTCATTTCTGCGAGTAGGGAATTAAGCAGCCTAGAGAGCGATATTGTGACTGCAGCAATTAGATAAACAAGAGACCCTGGATCCTGGGATGCGTATCCTAGCAACAAGTACACTGTGATGGGCATCTGCTTCCACTCTATATGAATGACACTTAATTACCCAGACAGGTGGAATCTACCTGGTATTATCAGACATGTACAAAACAGAGAGAGACATTTCTATTGCTACACTAGTTGGGTTTAGCACCAGTATTAGATGTGATGCCAAAAACTGTTAATCCTGTTAATTTACTAATGATACCAAATACTAATATTGTATGGGAAAAAGTATTTTCTCGTTTAAGATCTGTAAAACCAGCACTGCTTAAGGATATAAAATTGAGACCTAACTGCTACCTAGATGCCTCTGTATAGAGGCAGTTCACTATTTATTGTCAAAATTCCTAAAGCTGACAGTGCAACATTTGACAAAATAAGGTGGCAGGCAGTGAGTTTCATTAAAGATATTATTATTATTGTTAAGATATTTCATCATTAGAAAGTATTAATATTGTATTGTATCAAAAAAAAAATTCTAAAGATGCCAGTCCAAACATACTAGAAATAGCTTTAAAGTAAGTATCACTTGTAATGAAGAGGTGCAATGCCAGTATTGGTCCTGATTGGCGGTTTGAAAAAAAAGCACCTCAATTTGACTTTTGAGTATCAACAATTCCTCCTGTGGTTGATTGTCAAGCTCATAGGAAGTTTGACATGTACATGTACAGTAGAACCCCTCTAAAGTGACCACCTGTGGGACTGACCAAATCTGGTCAATTTTGAAGGGCGGTCAATTTAAGAGATATGACTTGGCATGCATCGTATAGATGCTAATGTAGCTGGGACTTCCCAGGAAGTCCTATCATTTTTCAAAGCACTGTCCTAGGAATTCCTAGGTATTTCCAGCTACATTATGCTAGGGTAGGCATCCATGTGTTCCAAGTTCCCTTAGAACATATGACGCACATTTCTTAGTCTTGGATACTCCATGTACATCGTTCTAGGAAAAATACAACCACAATAGGATTGCCAAGATCTCACCTTTGTCAGCTTATTCATAAAACGTGGGCCATCTTCAACCCATAAAAATCTTAACCCTTGTCATGCTAGACCCCCATATGGGAGAACATATCCCCTGGGACCAGGGATATTGTGGGTCTACCCACCAAATTAGAAGGATTTCATAGATTTCTATTACTGTTTTAATAATGTGCTTCACAAACTGAAATAGAAACATAGTAAAAGGTAAAACCTTGATATCTAGTATAATTCTATATCCCTTAATTGACCTATGTAGTTTTTATTTTACTAAGTGCAAGGGTACCCAAAGACCGGATATATCCGGTGTTGGTCACACAGGCAAGATATCTAGCACCAGATATATCCGGTGTTAGCAAGAGCAGGGTTAATTAATAAAAAGAGAATTTATGGTAGAATGTCCGATACCTCTTGCAGAGGAAAAGATCTTCTCTTCATGTGTTAACATAGGTGGTCATTTTAGATTTGTTCAAGATAGCCATGGGACCATCAATATATAGTCTGTCACTTTAGAGGGGGCGATCACTTTCTAGATGGGTGGTCAACATCTAGAGGGGTTCTCATAAAACCTTGGATGAAGAAAAGAATGGATAAGTAGCAAGAGATCAATTACTGTATATGCGCTATAGTAAGGAGCTGGACTCATGCTAGGAGTCACTGACTGGCAGCAGCGCGAGGTCACGTGGGAACAAGGAACAATCAGGGCTCTCGTATCGATTACATTGTAGAGAAACCTGATCTCCACCATCAGCTGGGCACCAATTTTGAGCTATTAGGGGTCTTTTAGTTGACACTGGTTGAGGTTAGCATGTTCAGGTTGACCGGCTGGTTTCGAATCCACTTGTGTTTGGTCATCTAAGATAAAACCAATAGGAAATAATTTGGGACAGGTCATGTGGTCACTTTAATGGCCGGGGGTGGTCTTCTCAAGAGGGGTTCCACTTTATCATCTTCCTTTGCTATTCCTTCCTCAGCTGTAGCTGTATCCAGACAAATCATGAAGAAAACTAACACAATTTCAAAAACATCCTCAATTATATAAGATTGCATAGGTGCAAAAGACAGAAGATACCAGATAGTTACTCTACTAGGCTACTACCTCAAGTCCTCAAACCCCGCAATCAATTTCTTCTTGGCTCATGCACTGCCTGCTGTCTCACTGTCACTGGTCTCAGGAGTTGGAATGAAGCACAGAAAAAGGAAACTAATTTAACACAGTGACACTGACAGTCTTAGTCTACTTACTTCTGCAGCGACTCTGAGAGCTGCAACTTTAAGTGTCTCTCCCGTGGGATTTCCAGTGGGTAACCACCATCCTTTGCTATCCGTGTTCACAAGTAGATACTTCTTACTTCCTTCGCGTGGTATGAAGACACTGACTACATCCGATCGCTCGGTAGACAGCGATTTTTCAGGACTGTCATCTCTCCCTCGCTTGATGGAAGCCATCTTGTCTGTTTACGTATGCGGAGTTACTGTTTTCAACACTTTTTTCTTTTGAACTCAAAACAAATTTTGACATCTTGTATTTATACATCAAAATTATTTTCAAAAAATTTAGAATACACAATAATTTCAAGTATTTTATTAGAGATAACTGTCATGATTAATTGTAAGGCAATCGAGTATTATATAGCCAATAGCTATGTAGATTTGCCGATAGTTACGGGTGAGGCCGGATAACAAAATATATTCCTACGCCTCACTAAAATCTTTCGTAAAAGTATAAATTGCAGAAGAATTGCTGCAAAAAGAATACACTTGTATTTGTATTGTGAAAATTCTGAATATTTGAAATGAGATTTATTGCCTGAAATTATCTAAAATTAATGCTCTATTTCTTGCATCGCTTTCATAATGTGTTACAGGCCCACTTCCGCCATGTGGGTTGGAACGTGCTCAATGCTCTCTGCAAAACAGTTCATGCTCGCCTAACTCGCCTAACTGCTAACAAAACGCAGAAACATGGGCATGGATCAAACGAGTAACGAAGATAAAACTATTGTGAAGGACAGTCTTTGCTTTATTTGCAAAGAAAGTGAACACAAATACAAATGTCCTAAATGTGCAATTAGATAGTAAGTGCTTTTATTCTAAAATTGATCATAAAACATATCCCACTAAATCTTAGATGAAGAAACATGGATTGGTGGCCACAGACCAATTATCTTAGGTCCCATTGTACAGCTCTGGATAGACATAATCTTGCCTCAGTGTGACATCACTAGGAGGCAGATAAATGAGGGCCCTCGTATTTGTTCACATAAATGGTTATCGAGGAAGTTGCTAAGGCAGAATAACATGCACAGAATCAGAATGGTTCTCATCAACACCTCGGCAAGAGTCGTTCTGAGGTTGTTGAGCAAGATCAGGGACCGACGTTAACTTTTGAAGGCACTTGCCCATCTGGGCAGAGCTAAGTTTTGCTTGCCCACCAAAAAAATTAAACTTGCCCCAAAACATTATTTTTTTCATTATTAGCACAATGACATCCTATATTGGATGCCTCGAGCACTTATTTATTAAAATAAACTCTACAGAGGCTTTCAATTTAGAATGACAATCTCACTGTGTGTAGTTAGCACCATGGTAGCTGCTGTCGCGGTTGTGAAGGGGATTGTTTTGCCGAAATAATGGCAAAAATCTCAGTCTAACTTGGACCGTCTTGCATGGGGTATGCAAGAATATTGACTTGCCCATTCAGGCTTTTTGATTAGGCTTGCCCAAAACTGTGTTTTTTACTGTCGAACTTGCCCCGGGCAAGCCTTATAGTGTAGGATCCTGGAGATCTGCTGGTTACGTATTCGGTGATCGACAATCGTGCACTAAATGAAGAATATGCAGAATTTTTAGAATAGGAGCATTATATACATCTTTCACTTCAAAATGATGCTACGCATAACAGTATGATTTATATGTTGAGCCTTAGATGAGGGGAACATGGATATGTCGCCACAGACCAATTACCTCTTGAGTGGCTTTCGTCAGAAACTGGGCTAGATGTCATGTCCAGGCTGCTGAGCGAGATCCAGAAGAAATTTCTTCCAGGATGAAAAAAGTTCCTAACCTTCTACCTTTTACTTGCCCTACTCTGATTTCACTGTCATACTCTGGCCTATGTGTGTTGATAACAATTTGTTCATCAGTCAAATTCAGTATTTTTATGTACTTTTTCAGCTGCTCAGTAAACTGCTTCAAGCAACATAAAAGTAAGTGTTGAACATTAATACTCAAAATAGTTTGAATATTATACAGTAATATTATGTTGATATGTTCTCAAGTATGATTTGTATGTAGTTGCATATGTAAACTCAATATCTAGAGAAATACCTATAGGGAATTGATTGATGTGATTATAGTTATATTTTTATATCAGTCATACATGTTTCCATTTTGAATCTTTATCCTTATTCCGAATAAGTCTTACCCTTTGAAATGAAATTTTTAATGAAAATCACTTATAGCAGTCTTAGCATGAAAGTCATTTCAGGCATAGTCTTAGCCAGCAGGGCGTCTGGGTGTCTTTTTGGACACCCAAACCATAAAAAAGCACTCCTCAGGACACCCCAAAAAATTTGTGAAGAATTTCTTAAAATGTCAATCTCCAGCATATAACTGAATTTTCTCATCTCCATATAATTCCCATGACATTGTATAAGGATATCAAGCCTTAATTTGATAAATTTATACGTTTTTGGTTGAACTATGAGTATAATGTGGTCCCCCTTAAAATTTTGGACGCCCAAATATTTTACAATTGCCAATTTTAGGCACCCAGTTTCCAAATCCTGGCTAAGACCATGATTTCAGGGGTGCCTTTTTGACACGCAAAAATAACACATCAAGACATCCAAAAATGTGTAAGATGAATATTTAGAAATGTCATTTTCAAAGAAATAATTTTGATATTTGCACTTTGACAAAAATGCTCAGACGTTACTTGAGATTATTTTTCAGTGTATCCCGATGGTTGTCATTGAAGATATCATAGTTTACCTTAGAATATTGAACGCTCAAGTATTTAATGATGACCTATTTTTAGTGATGGGACGATGATCGACTGTAGTCGAAAGTCGTCAGCAAGTTAACAGTAACCAATTAATCGGCTGGAGACTTTACACCTAATTGTTAGTCGGTATAATAGCCCATTAAGCCAGCCCACATCCTCTAAGGTCAAAGGGTTCCTTGCCAGATATCCCACAGAGAAAGTTGCTTGTCTCACGTAGTGACCTACTGGCCTGTTTATACCTTCTAAGAGCCAGCACTGTAATAGGTCTAGTATGGGTCATGCAAGTAGTAAGTAATAGCATACCAAGAAGTATACCTACTGACTCTGATAAAAACTGGGGTACTGAGCAAACTAGATATTTCAGATTCCTTCTAAATGTAGAAATATGAGTTGGATGAAATGTGTTCTATGATGTGTCTTTCATTATTTTTCTAAAGACATCTTTTAATGCCTTCATACATATTGTAAAAAGTATTTTGATTTATTAGAATACTGGTAATTTGTCTCTAAGTTACTGAATAAAAATAAGAAAGAAAACATACAAGTATATCTAACCTGCACTGTTTACATGTATAATCCTTCATAGCATAAATCAAAAACACTTGAGAAAGTTTGATGCCAAGATAGAATAGATAATTTGAAATAGTACAATATTATAATAAGTGTTAACATCCTAAACTTAAGCTTTGACAAGCAAACATTCTCATGAAAGTGCGATGAACCGATTAATCGGTGATAGTCGGTTGGCCTAGCTGACTGATGATCGGTTGGGAAAATTCAACTGACTCCCACCACTACCTATTTTGGGCACCCACTTTCAAAACCCTGGCTTAGACTGATTTATAGATAAGTCTGTATTGCTCTCATAGAACTTAAGTATGAAATTCGTGTATATTGTTTGTTGCCAATTTGATGATTTGTTTCTCTCTACAGGTGAAGCTTGTCATGAACAAGAATCAAAAGAACCAGGGCCACATATTACTGGGCATATCGTTCCAACAACACCTACTGTGCTAGGTAAGTAAGGAAGGTGCTTCTTAACATAGTCTTAGCCTGTAGGGCATCTGGGCGTCATTTGGACACCCCAAGATAAGTGCCAAACTTTCAGAAATCACCCTTCTAGACACCCACATTTTTTGTGAGGAATATCTTCAAAAATTCTATTTCAAGCATATAATTGATTTTTTTCACCTCTATATATAATAATCCCCATGGCATTGTATATGGGCATTATGCCTTATTGCAAAAGGTGAATATATATGTATGGTTGTAATCTGAATGACATTGCAGTTTCCCTTGAATATAGGATACCTAAAAAATTTACAATTGTCAATTTTGGACACCCAGTTTCTAAATCCTGGCTAAGACCCTGGTTCTTAACCGATCAATTCTAAAAGTATTTAAGAATTTAGATGCAGACCGAAAAAAAATTGGGCATTAAAGGGTTAAAATTCACTGTCAAGTGGAGGGATAAATTCAGGGTACAAAGAGGTATATGTAGTGACCTGGTAAGGTAACAATTTACCTGCCTTACTTATACCGTAAACCAACCCTCTATCACATCTGACACTAAATAACAAAGTGAAATAACCAACTAACAACACCGTGCTTCCTAAGGTTTATACCTGTTTTCTGCTGTATTTTTCTCAGAGGAGGGCGAGCTTTCAGAAGAGGACGTGGTCACAGAGGACAAGGTAGCATTGGAACAGTTACAACAATTAGGTGAGTTACAATCTTACTTATAAATTGGGATGGAAGCAGGAGCAGTCATTTGATTGGTTCCATGGGAGTTAAGTACAGGGACCAGTACTCTATATGATAGTGAAGTGAAGTATCATATTGTTTAAGATCTAAGATATGTATACAGGCGAACTTGGATATGACGGACCCCTGTACGACAGATTTTTGCATATGACTGACGATATGCTTGGTCCCAGTCCGATGCATATCAAGTATTCGTCATATGTATACAACAGATTTTGCATATGACAGACCAATTTTCCTGGTCCCATTGAGTCTGTCATATCCAAGTTCACCTGTAATTTCGGTTTCATTGCTACCTGGAAGTGTCCACACAAATGCTATTGCTAGTTATCAGCTATATTTTTGACAGTTGACAGTGCTTTAAATTATTAACATAATTAGGTCCCAGGGAGGCAGAGAGTATCGTTAAAGATATTGTTAAGGTATCGTATTGTAAGGAAATTTATATCAATTTTGTTTTATATCATGAAACTTAATAGGTGCCAATCCCTACATGGTAGGTTGTCTCAGATCAACGGTTCCGTCTAAATGATGTTTGTTTGAAACTGGGTGGAGATGCTATTCTACAGTAGGGAACTCTAAACATGAATGAGTTAACACGTTCATGAATAATCAGATTTGTTATGAAAATATTCTTGAAGAAATGATACTCTATTGAGTTTCATCCTATATTGAAACTACAAACCTGTAACTTCAGTGCCCATTTTACAGCTGATGTGTATATTTTAGGTGTTGTTCATGAATACATAATGTATTTTCTTTTATTTGGCGGCAGGTGAATCTAAAGAATTGGTGGACATTCTTCAGAATCCTCACCTGCGTAGGATGATGCTGAATTTGAAAAGTAGTTCCGACCCCGCCAAGGACATAGAGGCGGCGATGCAAGAGCCGATTTTTACCGAGTTTGCGGATGAGTGCTTGAAGGTGGTAGAACCCCAACACTGATTGATACTAAGACAGCAGAGAACATTTTTGTAAATAGAGTTGTGAACTATGTACAGATTTACATACTTCACAGAATGCAATCCACCAGCTGCAAACAAAGAGACAATGATGACAGAAATCAATCAAGCTATTCAAAGGGAACTAAGTGGAAGAATACTGGTGTAGATAAAATTTCATTCAAATATCTTACAAGAGACTTGTAGTTTATTCTATCCATTTGACTGAGCTGGAGAGAAAGGGTTAAAGACCCATTTCCCTTGTATTGTCTTATTTGTTGTGAAGTTCATTGTGTAGGCAGTCTGGGTATGGACAGTCTAGGTGAAGAAATTCAGGGTGGTAACTGCAGAATGTGTATGTTCATTTTGCAGTAATGGAATATATATGTACTGGTTACTTATGTATATCTTATTAATGTTTCGTAGAAGGGTCTTAAAAAATGACTATTAAGGCGTTGTTCAAGATAACTATGCCTTTGATATTTACCCAAATGAATAATGCATATATAAGGACCATAAATGAACAAACTAATTTGTAAAACTGGTTATGAAGTTAAAGAAAATGATAAGATGACGCTGATTAGAAATAAGTTAGTCTTGGAAGTCAGGAACTGTTTATGATTGTGTCATTTATATTTTGTCTACCAACTGAATATGAAATTGCTGAATAAAATCCTTGTTTTAAGGAAAATTGTTATCATTTTCCTTGTACCAAACCAAATGGGAAAGATAAGTCTTCATCCCACTTATACGTGTTCTGAAACCTAAAGCTGGCTAGTATGTCAAAAACAATGAGAGGATAGAACAAGTGTGTGGGAGATTCACATTAATTCATTTTCATAGGGCATTGTTCAAAGCACTAACTTGAACCTACTTACAAATTATGTATTTAATATCATATAATGTATAACTACACTATTTTGATCTATATTTGTGTAACCAGTGTATATATACATATATCTTTTGGAACAAAGAACAGAAAGTTCAATATAAGGTAATTTTATCCACTCTTTATTATCAACAGTTATTTTATGTACAAGTTTTTCTTTCTTTTTTAAATACAATCATTTCACAGCTATACTTGACTACATTTCATTGGTAATCCATTTGCAAGGCATTTCATCAGTGGGTCATCTATGGAAGTGTGGCGAGTAGGTGGAGGCAAGCAAATATCACATACACTGCTGCTTCTGAGGGGTCAATGCAACCTGTACTATATTATCGGCCATCTTCCAACAAGCATGAGCCAAATATTTTTACACAAGACCCCTGAGCACAGCTTAAAAATCAAAGGCCTAAAAAGTGTGTGGTATGTCATATACTCGTACCCCATACTTTTCCAAGGCTTGTGATTGGTTGAAGACAACTAGATATTGTACAATTCTTCATGGTTCAAACCAGGGTCTTAGCCAGGATGTAGAAACTGGGTGCTTGAAATTGGCAACTGTAAAATTCAGGGGCGTCCAAAGTTTTAAGGGGGGCCAAAATATAATCTGATTCAACCATAAACATGTATGAATTTATCCAAATAAGGCATAAAATTCTTATGCAATGTAATTGAAATTATATGGAGATGAAAAAATTCAATTGCATGCTTAAGACTGACATTTTAAGAAAACTGCAAAAGAAATTAGGATGTCCTGAGGAATGCTTTTCATCGAGTTGGGTGTCCAAAAGTGGACCAGATGCCCTGCTGGCTAAGACTATGGTTCGAACAAAAGGAATTCACTGCAGTCATCTTTCACAAATGAAAGCAGTATTGCAGAAACATAGATCGGAATTTTCCCCAATTCTTCGGTGAACATTTATCAATTTTAAAGATTGCTCTTGGCTTGAATGGATAGATATCAAGTCCTTATAACTTTTTCTCCTAATACAAATTTTTTCCGAAAAATGCTTTTTGTAAGGAATACATGACAAAAATCAGGAAATAGAGGTACGCATTTTAAAGACCAAGCATTAAAGGTGCTACTAAATGTCTAAATCCCAAGAACAGCCTTGATGCAAAACTGTTTGTGCTCAAAAGATGAACCTCTTCAAAATGAGTTGAAACAAACTGCTGTGCTGGATATTTGCTAGTGATCTCGGCATGAATGGGGTTAAAACATCTTCCAGCTGTCATGGTCAAGTTATATATAGCTCAAATCACATACCAACCTAGAGCATTCAAGAGACTGACAAATATATCCATACTTCACATACAAGGGTAAAAGTGCAAAGCTATTTGAAGCAAACTTGTTCAGTTTTACATATTGTACAATTTCAATCCAAATATTTTGCACCAAAAATCTTTATTTACATGATATTTGCCTTTCTGTCAGACACTGAGCATGGATGATTGAATAGCCTTTTACCTAGCTTTTTGTGTGGCAAATCTTACAAGCATATAAAAATAAATAAAAGCCTCCAGGTGCGCGAGCATCACCAAACTCTGCTATTATACACTATAGACCCTCTATTCTGAGAGTGCCCGCACGGCCGGACAACTGGGAATATGCCGAATCGGAAAGCAATATTGACAAGGTATTTGAAGGGAAGTTGTTACTTTGAACAGAAACCACCACAACTTACATTACAGTATTTCCATGACAACTTATTCTAGGTTTTGACCCATTCACGTCTGTAGTGGTACAAAAACGCCAACTTATTTTGTTGACGTCTCATCGTTTAAAGGTAGTTCTCAGAAAATATCCGAGAAAAATTGCTGATCACAACTCAACCTAGAAATCTCCTTCGAATATTTTGGAAGCATTCCCAGAACTGTGAGCTTAACCCTTTCATGCCTGGGAATCCCCCTGGCAAGAGTTGTCTGGACCTTCGATACTTATGAAAATAACTTTGGAATTAATCATAAATTCATAAAATATTTGGAGGAGAGTTACATGTTGGATCATAATCAACATTTTCCTTCAAATATTTTCTGAAAACTCCTTTCATTAGAGAGAGATCACCAAAATAGTCAGCAGGCGGTTTTGGGCGCTACAGGCATGAAAGGGTTGCGGTCGTGCAGGAAGCCTGAGGATGGAGGGATAAAGATCCTTATCAATACTGCCGCACTCCCTTCGCAATCCTCTACAACTCTAAGCTTTGTACACTATCTTATAAATTAATCCTCCCACCTTTTCATATCCAATCAATATACATGAAGAAAACTTCTCCTCAAGTTCCCTTTTCTTTTCTCTGTTCACTTTTCTTCCAGTTTTGTTCACTGCTATTATTGTGGTACCTGATCAATGACAATATTTCAGAACAAAGAGACTTCTTTAACCCTTCTGATGCTGAGGTTACTTTCATCCAAAGCACAAAAAATCTGAAAAATTCTGAAAAATCATCTTAACCCTGTCATGTTGGTATTCATTGGAAAGCTCTCGCGGAGCACTGTCAGATGAGTACCCATTTGCCATGGTTTTAGTCATTTCTCAGCTTTTTGTCATCATTTCATGTTGACCAAATTAGCCAGCAGCAGCAAAAGGGTTAAATGATAATAAAGACAGTATGGTGGTAAATATTCTGATTGATCTCACAGAAACTGATTTTTTATATTGTCAAATGTTTTCTATCAATCTTTTGGAAAATCAAAACCATGATAAGGGTTGTGATGTGAAATCCATTTCTGCCAGTTGCCAAGATCCAAATAAAAGATCAGTTATTGTGAATAACATATCAAATACATGTAGGTTCTTTTATATTTGAGAACTTGCCAGACCCCCAAAGTTCTCCAATCATGGCATCACATTACTCCATTGACATCTGTAGTGTAAAATGGTCCAAAACATCACAAGAAATATCTTGATAACCAAGCGGGATTTTGAAAAATATTTGACTCAAAATAGTTCCATCAGATTTAACGTCTCATCCAATACTTTTTCTTTCAAAAATTACTCGTATTTAATTTCTTTTGTTATAAGGCATGGCATTTGTGCACAGCAGATGTAAATGGGTTAAATTATAGTTGAACAATAAAACACCCAGTTATCATGCTGGGACCTGGCCAATGAATTAAAACACTGAAATATACATTTCGTGACCACTTTGCTAGTTTCATTTAACCCATCTATGCCTGTAGTGCAGAAAAAGAGTTGGATAACTTTGCCGGTACCATTCTGACGAAAAACAAATTACTGATAAAAATGAACCCAATTATGTTCGGACTAGCCAAAAGCAGTCAGACAATTTTGTTGAAATCTTTCAGGCAAAAGCATATCTGTGCAAATATTTTACGGAGAAAAGTGAATATCAATAACACCTACAACTCTTTCTCAAATAATTTTAAAAATCATTCTCAAGTTAAAAGTTATAGTCAAAAGCATCCGATCCAGACAGTGATTTAGGGGAACTTATAAGCATAAAAGGCTTAAAGGAAAAATGTAAATGATATACTGCTCTCCCTCAAACTAGAACTCTCTTTCAAATACTTAGAAATTAAAATTTAATTCTGATGGTATCTTCAAGAGATTCATGGCAGACAGACAACACTTCACATGGTTACTTCCAGGCATTAATGAGTTAAGATGCAATAAATGCAAAACCGGCCTAGTTTAACCCTTCTAATGCTAAGGCTACTTTCGTCCAAAACGCAAAGATTTTGAAAAAAACATCTAAACGCTGTCATGTTGGTACTCATAGGATAGCTCTCACTGAGTACTCTCAGATGAGTACCCATGTGCCAGGGATTCAGTTATTTTCCAGCTTTTCTTTGCATCATCTTGAGTTGGCAAAATTAGTCACCAGCAACATAAGGATTAGCAAATGTAGCAGTGTCAGTACAGGCAAATTTGCTTAATCCGGACTGATGTGGACCCTACATTTCTGTCCGGATTAAGCGAAATCCGGATTATGAATATAGGAATTATATGTATAGGAAGGGACCGGGCCCTTCCAATCTGAGCGGAAAAGACGAAAATCTGGATTACACACGTCCAGATTAAGCAAGTTTGCCTGTAATAAGTGTTATACAGTCGGTGTGGACATCCCATTCGGAAGGCTTGGGTGATACACAATATCATATAAACAATAACAATTGTTGTTGTACAGTCACACATATAGCACATATGTACAAAAACTTATTACCTGATTTTCATCACAGGAACCAGTGATATGGACTAAATGCGAAACCCCTCAATTTCTCTGATAAAAATGACTCGTTAGAAAATATAAAACATCTTGTTAACCCATTCATACCTGTAGGGCCCAAAATCTACTGATAATCGAAGTATCTTTACCCAAAGATTCACTGGAGCTGATAAAGTCTGTACCAGAGACTTAGCCAGGACCTATACAGTCAGTCTTTTGGACAGACAGTGTCCTGAAAACCTTTTGGACAGGCAAAAATTTCCATGACGACTTTTCAATTTTGACTTCTTGGGGGTAATAACCAACTTTTTTCCTAACAAACCATCTTCTAAGACATTGCTGAAATGTAAATTGCTCTTTTTGACATAATAGGCTATTAAATGTAGTTGGTACAAGAATTTCAAGTAGCTGGACGGGCAGAAATTTTGGCATTGCTAATTTGGACAGGCATCTTCAAAATCCTGGCTAAGACCTGACGCTGTACTAACAGCTCTATTAAGATGGTTCATTGAATACATGCTCTATACCCAAGCTAATGTCAAAGGCAGCCTAGATCTAGACTTTTTCAAGTGAACTTTGGACATGAAAGGGTTAACCAAGGCCACTTCTCAGTAACAAATATACAACTCATTCCTTACTGATAGTAATAAGTAGCATTAGGACCGCAGCGTCCGAAAATGGCTTGGCTAATCGATGACATCTTCCTCAACAAATCTTAACTTCGATATTTGAAGGAGGGATTTGAATCAGAACTCACCCCAAATCTCTTAATCAAATTATTTACTAATATAAAATCGTCCACATAGTTTCAGTACACACTAATTCTGTCATCTGCTGTACACGCTCATTTCAGTTTTTTGATAGCACC
This sequence comes from Maea johnstoni, assembly GCA_963942565.1. Taxonomy (NCBI): domain Eukaryota; kingdom Metazoa; phylum Annelida; class Polychaeta; order Spionida; family Magelonidae; genus Maea; species Maea johnstoni. The sequence continues at coordinate 4,482,851 of OZ012691.1, read as the reverse complement.
CCGACAGTATCTTGCTGAATTATCAATTATCTCTTATCGTCTTTGGGAGCGAAAAAAAGTTCCTCTCAAACAAATGCATCTTTTGTAAAACAATGAAGAGGAAATTTCTAGGCATTACCTAGAATACCCTCTTAACCCTTCCAATGCTGAGGCTACTTTTGTTAAAGCAAAAGGATGCAAAGATTTTTGATAACCATCTAAATCATTTCTTGTTGGTATTCATTGGAAAGCTCCTGCTGAGTACCATCAGATGAGTACCATATGCCAGGGTTTCAGTGATTTCTTAAAGTTTTTTTGCATCTTTTTGTATTGGCCAAATTAGCCACCAGCAGCATAAGGGTTAAGAATAAAGCCTTGGAAGTACAGGATACGGAAGGTGGGATTTTAAGGGTTCCATGTCTAGCAGAGTAAGGAGAAATCAGCATGGGAAATCACATACCATTATCACATAGCATAATGAAGACACGCAGAGTTGTTTTGAAAAAACAATATTAGTGCAATTCTTGACCTAAGGAATTCAATAAGGCAATCTAATATTTGTGTGTTGAATCATTTTCTTTTTCTTATGTATCTGTATTTGTACTTAACAAGCTAAGAATAAGAGATACACATATAATGCTGATGTATTTTATTCTAATTATATGAAAACCTGGGTTTAATAGATGGTTGGAGTAGCTGTCAAATAAGGATTTTTGATGACCTCTGGAGGGCATTATGAGGTGACATTTAATGCCCTGCGTCACAGGGCATTATGGGAATTTAATGACCGGTCACATGGTACAAATCCTGATTGCTGATTGGACAATCCAAAGCAAGCAATAATAAGGATTATTGATGACCTTTTGATCAGAACGCAAGAATTCCAGGGAAGTTGTACATATCCTCATACATTTAATTCATAGGAGTACACCCAGAAAAAAACAGAATTAAATATTTGTTTGTTAGAAAAACAAAATCTTGATTTTGGAAGAGAGTAGAAGTATCCTTGTTATTTAATATACACTCAAGGAAAATATAGGAAAGAGAAACTAGAGGAAGGAATTTTTCAAAGGGAAATTGTTAAGCCAATAATTGGGGTAAAACATGAAGTCATTCTCGAAAAGTACTTGAATTCTCATAGGGGTAACATTTTTCCTCAACTAGGTCCCCTTTGTACCAGTTTTGAATTAAATACAGAAGGAGAAATGATGTTACAGGTTATATGTTAATTGCTAAATGATTCTTAAATCAGACTGAAACACTACTAAAATTTCCCTTACGTTGAAATGGAATGTATTAATGATTTATAAATAAGACATCTTGCTTGATAAAGAATACAGGGTGAGTGAGTATTTGATTGACATTATCGTTTTTCTAAACATGAGCCAACTTCATTATTATCTTGTAGTACTCAAAGGGGCAAGAATGTCAAAAGGCAAGACAGCATGGGTATTTTTGACAAAAATTAGACAAGATTTTAGCTCCTATACATGCCATTTAATAAGTTTGAATATGGATCTAATACCACCAGTTTATAAGTAACTCTCTCCGATATTCAGACAATAGTTTTAAATGCCTTCTTTTGATGTTTCTGTAATATAACTTATAATGTAAAATATCAACATTATTCAACTCTCTGGATTCTCCAGGTTAAAGCTTTCATTTCAATTTCCAAATCTACTAACTATTCTTTATGAAGTTATTCTTCAGTTAAAACCCTTCTGAGCTCTTTGGGGGTAAAACATAAGCTTAGTGTTAGTATAACAGACCAAGAATTTATAAGAAAACAACGTTCATGGTGATTTAGCATCCTGTGAAAAATATTTGAGGGAGAGTAGTTATTGTGTAAACTCATGCTTAATTTCTTACTTACAGTTGAAAGTATTACTTCACAGGTGGAGCTCTAAGCATTAATGGCCTGATCAGATGGATTCCTGTAGTATGTGTGCTGTGGTACTGTATAACTGGTTAATTTGGCGTTTTTTGGCGAATGCCCATCAACACCAAATTAAAGATCGCATAAAAATATGTCTACATAAAGATGGCGTTGTTCTAACTGCTCCAGACGCCAAAATAAATACAGGGAAAATACTTTTTTGAAAAAAACGCCAACTTAAGTATACGCCAAATTAACCAGTTATACAGTATTATAAATGGCTAGATCAGTTGGATTAGGTGTTTACTATTGAGTTGAGCAAATTTCCCACAAGTAATCTACATACAAGTTTAGGGATTGGCACCTTTAAAACTTTCACGATTCGATACCATATTGACATTTCCGTAGGATATGATATCTTAACTTAACAATATTTTTAACGAAATTTCCTGCCTCCCAGTGACTTAATTTCATTAATCTAGCACTGTCAACTTCAGAAATTTCGCTAATAAATAGCAACTTGCATGTGTGAGGAGATGTCAGGCTAGCAGTTATGTCATATGGGTAAGCAGTATCAGTATAAAGGATCTTAAACAATACAATACTTTTTTTTACTCCATATTAATATTTGGTATTGTATTGAGTACCGTTACCAATCCCTATACAAGATGATGTCTGCTGCTTGCCATTACAAAACACTGGTACAAGGGTTTGGGGGAACTGGGGTAAAACTTCACAGACAACCACCCCCTCCCCTCCTCTTCCCTTCATATACTAAGACTGTATTACAGACACGCAAACACACACATGGGCATTTTACAGCAATCACCGTTAAAATCTTCCCTTCTCCGTCTCACTCGAGACAAAAACCTCGCACATGGAATCCCTCATTGTTCCTGGTCATAGCTCATGGTTCCCTGAAGTGGTCGGCAGATTTGCAAGCAGCCTCTTCCTGTGAGGCAATTGAGAAACATAGTTAAGGAAACTCTTAATTAACCTTTCCAATGCTGAGGCTACCTTCGTCCGAATCACAATGATGCAAGGATTTTTGAAAACCATCTGAATCCTGTCATGTCGGTATTCATTGGATAGCCCTCATTGAGTACTCTCAGGTGAGTACCCATTTGCTTGGGTTTCAATCCTTTTTTAGTATTTTTGTATCATTTTGTATTGGCAAAATTAGCCACCAACAGCATAAGGGTTAGTTAAGTTAACCCATTCATACCTGCAGGGCCCAAAAAGAAGACTATTTTGATGATATGTTCTTGAAAAGACTCATCTTTTGGAAAATATTTGGAGAAGTGTGAAATCATTCACTCAATCTTCACATAACTTCAATGTAGTCATCTTCAGTAGTATCACAGACCCAGACAACACTTGTCACAGCTAACTCTAGGCATGAAAGGGTTTAGAAAACCATGGTCTGTCTTCAATTAAAATATTTGCAAATATGCCGTACAACTTCAGCCTTTCGCATTTGGATGTGTTAATGTTAGTACACATATCACGGAGCTGAGCCTGGTGGCGCCATCTACCTGTAATGCGGGAACACATCACTGCTTGCATCACATTGTCATGAAAGGGCACAGTGGCCTTCTGGGAAGGCAGATTTATCTGGAATGTCGTTCACGACCCACACAGGGGGCCTTCAGACTGAGATTTCGTAGGTGGAACCGTAAAGGTTTCCCTCCTTTTTGGGCGCGGTGTTTTGCTGCTGCTGCTGTTGTTTATGCTGCTGCTGCCGCTGCTGCGCCTGCTGTTTTCTGCGCTCACGTTCCTGCTCCTGACTGTCCACTACCTCCGACATCTCCAGCGCCTTCACGAACGACATGGGACGGTGCACTAGGTGCCGCAGGTCGGCAGTGTTCGTGCCGCGACTGCTGGCCTGGCCACTAGGGGGAGGCGCCGAGGCTCCCACACCCACCCCACGCACACCCACCTTCCCAGCCGCACCCGTGCTCTCGTCCGAGCTACTCGCTACCCCTGAGTCTTTGTTTCTATCGAAGGTGGCTAGGGGGGCTGTTTTTAGGGCACGGGGCGGGCGTCCGGCGTCCTTGCCTGCGACGTAGGGTGGGTATTTACCAGGTTCACTGTGCTCCACCACGAGCGGTGACGCCCGATCCTTCATGTACGAAGGATAGACTTTTATCTTCTTCTCAGAATCTGGCCGAGGCGGCGATATCGGGCCAGAATCGTTGATGAGCGCCTGATTGACGGGGTATTTCTGGTCGCTGGCTAGGGAGCGCTCTTGGCTTGGACTGTTCACTAGGTGGTGCTTGGCGTTGGGCGGCGGCGGGTGCGCGCTGGTCGGACTGGGCGTGGTGATGGGCGAGAAACGGTCCTGCTGAGCGATCGGGGCAGCAACCTGGGTGGAAGGAAGCGAGCGGGGCTGCTGTCTCGGGGAGGGTCGACTATACATGTTCCTCGGCTTGTGTGGCTGTCCCGCGGCCCCGGGAGCTGGATAATGGTGGGGGGCATCTCTGGCGATGTAGTTGTGGCGGCCCTGCTGGTAGGTGGCGCCCAGGGAGGTGCCCTGTGTCGGATCAAAGAGATTGGTATAAGAGCCGGACTGCGGAGGAGGAGCGGGCTCGCAGTCGCCGGACTTGCTGCTGCTGTGATAGTCATGATCGTCATCCACAGACGTGCTCCTCTGCAACTGCAAGGAGAAACAACACACAGGTTAACGCGAGGCGAGAGACACTGACAGGGGGCGCCACTGTAGCATAAAGCAGGGGCGCCACAATAGTTTGAAGCAGGGGGCGCCGAAATAGTTTTAAGCAGGGGGCGCCACAATAGTTTAAAGCCGGGCCTTCAATACAAACACAGTAGAGACAAAAACAGAGGTCCACCTTATTTCCTATTAACCCGTCTAATGCTGAGGCTACTTTCGTCCAAAGCACAATGACGCAAATATTTTTGAAAGCCATCAAAACCCTGTCATGTTGGTATTCATTTGATAGCTCTCGCTGAGTATTCTCAGATGAGTACCCAGGTGCCAGGGATTCAGTCATTTTTCAGATTTTTTGCATCATTTAGTTTTGACCAAATTAGCCATCAATAGCATAAGGGTTAATCCATTTGCATCTGATGTGCATATGTGGTCTGACAACTTATAACAGAACTCCTGAATGAAGGTAACATATGGAAGCTATTTGCAGAGTTATTGTTAACTCTTGTGCTGCTGGAGGCTAATTTTTCCTATACTGAATGATGTAAAAACCTAAAACAAGACTGAAACCCTTGCAAATGGGTACTCATAGGAGTGCTCAGTGAGAGCTATCCAATGAATACCAACATGGTAGGGTTTAGGTGTTTTTCAAAAATCTTTGTCTTCTTGTGGTTAGGATGAAAGTAGCCTCAGCATTTGAAGGGTTAAAGCAAACAAATAACTTTCAATCAAAAACCTCCCATATTATTTCCGTATTTGTATGATCATGTGCATGCTCCTGATGCGAATAAAAAGATTTAATAATTGAGGTTGCCTTCCTCCTGGTGGTGGGAGAGGAAACTACAGGCAGGGCCTTAGCCAGAGGTATAATACTTTGTTTCCAACAAAACGGCGATCATGGAATCTTGGGTGCATTGTTACCCAGGCTGACAAAACAGTAAAAGCACATGATCTTTAGCGCAATGTCTTAGCTTTCACACATAAGTAATATCTTTAAATCATATGCTTTCAATTGGCAAATTTAGAAAATCCAGACAAAAATATTTGGGTGTCGTAATGTGAGTTTACAATGGTTTGTTTATTACAATGATGCCAGACACCTTCTTGGCGAAGGCCCTGAGTAGAGCTATCTGAACCAGTTCCTGAAAATTGGAAAGGTACTGTATAACTGGTTAATTTGGCGTGGTTTTTAATTTGGTGTTTTTTGGCAAATGCCCATCAATGCCAAATTAAAGATCGCATAAAAATGTCTACATAAAGATGGCGTTGTTCTGACTGCTCCAGACGCCAAAATGAATACAGGGAAAATATTTTTTGGAAAAAAACGCCAACTTAAGTACACGCCAAATTAACCAGTTATACAGTATTCAAATGAATGTCATATCAGAAAAGAACTATAATACATAAGCATTAATTCATAACTATTATTGCGTGACATATTCTGGTAAAGGTAAAAAATAGGACAATAAATCTTTTTAAAACAAAATTATACACTGTATGTTAAATAAAGCAGATGGCTTGTTTCAATGGCTAAAATAAATGTTATGAGAAAATGCAGTTATTGGTAAAAAAAGGTATTCAATATGGCAACTAGAATTTCATCAATTCTATAGGGAACAGTGGAACTTTTCTATACACATACTGGTGGTGCCACTTGGTTAAAATCCAAACCATAAACATAAAAATCAGTAAGAACAACAGTAAAATGTACGAATAACATCTTCCAAATTAGAAAAAATGAAATGGAATTAATTGGTTAGCATCAACATGGACAACAGGTTAGAATGGGTGGATGTAAAAATTGGGTTGTAATATTAGAGTGCTATGCGGCGACGGTAGGGAGAGGGAGCCACATGATTGGTTAGGTGCATGAGAGGCAGGCGGTAATATATAGATGGCGCCACATAGCTGGGTTAGGTGCATGAGTGGCAGGCAATATTAGATAGAGGGCGCCACATGGCTGGGTTAGGTGCACAAAGGCAGGCGGATGAACACAATGCACATGCTCCATGGACAAGAAAAACTACAGGCTTTCTCATACCCTATAAGTTCAAAAACCACCATTATTTTGTCTTTCTTTTCTCATTTTTTCTTAAAGAAGAGGTTTAAATTTGATAAATCAAACAAATGAACTATCCGAGGAAATTTTCAATCTATTGCATCTCCAAAAATATTTCAGGAACCTGTAAAACCAGATTTCCTTTGCAAGGACTGATGCATCACTCCAGAAAAAAATTGGATGCTGATCATATGTGCTGTTGAGATCCTTGAATCAGAAATTGGGCATTGATTTATTAGGGGTTGGGTATGAAATGGGCAGAGGGGAAATGAGAAACAAGATTAGCTCTCCTTCTGGGTACTTAGACACTTTGATTTCAAGATATTTCATAAATAACAAGAAAAGTATATGACCACAAAAAGAAATCAATTTGAGATTTATGTAAGTCGCAATTGAAATTCAGATAAAGAAGTAGATACTGTAAAACCCATTATTATCGCGCTCCTTTTAATTTCACGCATTTCGCGCTAGGTGATGATGTATATTACTGGCGCTGATACACGTTCAAAATAGCATAACAATGCCCCATCTAGTGTTGATACAGTAAATGCGTGTAATTAAATGGCCGCGATCAGGTTCAGACGGCAGTTGCGTGAATAAAAAGGGGCGTGGTTATAAAGGGTTTTACAGTAAGCTGCATATGTCAAAAGCTGGCATTATTCAAACCATTATTAAAGTAATAGTTAAAGACCTGATCAAAGTTAAAGGGAATTAGCTGCAATGTGGCTTAGGCATGACAAAAGCAATATTTTGCTAATCACACCAAATATTCCAAGGTTACAAACTGGATATTACCAAGATGCCCTTAGAATTAGCTTGGATATTGTAGAATGTCCAAGGGATCAGGCAGAATATAAAAGAGAATCGCTAACAGGTGGTTGAAAAGGGAATCAAGAGTAGGTGACATATGGCTAGGTAGAGGTCAAAATGGGGTCAAGGTCAAAGTGGAGGTGGAGGTCAAGGTCATGCACCAAAATCAAGAATAACAGGCATTTCAGGCCGATCAGGCAGTGTCCAAACAATACAAAACTCCTCAGAAACTGGGTTCCTTATGGGATGTTCATTCTGTATGTGGTTTTCATTACAAAATAATAAACACAACAAAACCAGTAATAATACTTAAAATTATTCACTATATTATACTTTATCAATTAGTTATGATATTATGTTGTTAGTTTATTTTGACTTATTTAGATTTATATTTAGATAACATTCTAAAATAAATAAAATCAAAACAGAAATACTTATCAGATCAATAAACACTTAAAACAACATGAAAAGGATCTATTTTATTTTAAGGCAACTCTTAAAATAAACTATTAAGGGTTCTACTAGTACTTTCCCAATACATGTCTATTTACATTTACTTATTGACATTTAGCACATACTGGTCAGGGTACCAGGGAAAACATAATAATAGGTGAAAAGATAGGGAGGAAACTACATTAGCAGTAAAGGAGGTGCACAAGGGAAGATCCAACCAATAGAAAAATAAAACTATCTAGAGCTATTCTCTTTTTAACAACAGGAATGGTCCATTATGTTCCTACAGTATCCAACCCTAATTAAGACTGCTAAAGACTAGGAAACCAAGGAAGGTTGATGTTTACAATACAATCTTTAAAGAATATGTTGATTTACATATATTTACATATTTACATATATATATATATATATATATATATATATATATATATATATATATATATATATATATATATACATATATATATATATATATATATATATATATATATATATATATATATATATATATATATATATATATATATATATATATATATATATATATATGTAGAGCAAATCATAAGTGGCATGAGTTCAGTTAAGACCTTTAAATTATTTCCTATCTTGAAACCTTGAAGCAATCTTGAAAGAACTCTAACTAGGTTAGGAAAACCAAAGAAAATCTGATAATATCTACTGAAGATCAGCTTACCCATAAAACAAAATAAAATCTCCAAAATAAAAATGTACGTTTATAACAGAAAGGGGTAGTGGCAACTAATTGAAGCTGGAATGAAAGGAAATGGCTGCTATACCTGTTTAAAGGCTACCTTTTTACTGTCCCACTGGCTCTCCTGCAATTTCAAAACAAAGTAGATGGCGCTAGCCTCAGTGCTCCAAATATGGCAAAAAAGCATTCGGCGGATCACAATTAGCTATAGAGTTATTATGTCTATCACACAGCGACGGAAACAAAATGGCGGCAACAGGTTAGAAAATCATAGAGAAGCGGCAAGCCAGAAAGAAGCATCTTTGGATGAGATGTTGATACTATGTAATGAACACACACTACTAGTTGTATGTTAGATGTGATACAATGTAACTCATCCATCCCAGCAGTAGCCCAAAATATTTTTATTTTGACGACATTTCCTTCCAACATAAGTATCCTCAGAAATAAATGCGAAGGGAAAATGTTCATCAAAATAATCAGGATAGTTTTGGGCTATCCAGGTTGACAGTTACCAGGTGGTCTTTATAGAAAGTAGGTCTCTCCTAACTGGTCACCTCGCTAAGAACATAGTCTCAAGTAGGTTTTATTGTACTTGGAAAGTTCAAGGTATCCGAGATTAGTGATGTAAATTAACGTAAATTGAAGTGGACAGGAATGGTTTGGACTATGTGAAAATCCAAGGTAGACGAGTTTGAGGTAAGTGAGTTTACCTGTATACAACCTCACAAGACCAAATCAAGACTACGGGAGACCAACATACAACCAAATAAAGACCAATGTAAGACTGATACAGGACGGGTCAGAAGCTCTTGGATCTGTGTTGTAGAAGTAGAGGAGCATGTATATCATAGATTTTAGAAATATAAATGAACTTCATTTGTTCACCCCCTCCAGCCCCCCCCCCCCCCCCCCCCCCTCTAGCTCTTCCCAAATCCCACACTGCCTACAGCAGCAGCCCCCAAAATGGTCTGACTATTTCAATCATATAGTCCTAACAAAAGCATACCTGAGAAAAAATTGACGGAGAGATGTTTATATGAACCGCATGTATAAGTCTCCTTCAAATATACAAACATGTGCCTCAATTCCTAAGCTATTTCAAAATGAATATTACATCCAGAAAACATTATTTAAGAGAAACTCCAGATATGAAATATAGAAAATTTCTGCTATCAAGTTGTAAGGATATTTCATGATATCATAAATGTTTGAATGAAATAGAAATAATCAACACAAAAACATGTTGTACATGTGTATCTTTCATGAATCTTTTCATAAAGATGAAAAATATTGCAGGTTTGAGATTGATCTATTGATTTATCATCCCACAGCTAGTAACTTGGCAGATGACAATGGAACAAAGACAATAGGGGGTAAGAAGACAATGGATAATGATACAGAAATCTTGCCCAATAACCCACACTGCATAAGGGGCAGGGCGATAGGAGGGGAGGGGTGGCTATCTTCAGGTGGAAATAAGGAGACATGGGATCGAAAACAAAGCCTTTTCTAATTATGTTAGTTATTCTCATATGAGCTTAGCTTGTGAGCAATTTTTTGGAGAATTAGTTTAAATTTTCATCGACAAGAATATTCTTCCTTGCAATATCAGATGTTTGACTGAGAAAAAGGAAAGCATATATGTGCATTTAAGCACTTCAGCTATTCACATGTCAAACAATGGATCTAAGAAATATTTCAGGCACTTGGTAATCCAATTTGGTATTTGGAGAGAAAGGGAGAAAAAAAGAGAGGGGGACACATCTAATCATAACCATTCACTTTTTTAAATCAAGGAATTTCTAAATTTGAATGAGTGATTGAAGAACAGGCATGCTAATATTAGCCGTTCTTATCACAAACAATCAAAGTCAATAATGGTAAGGATTTGATAATGACTGAGTGATTCGAGAGAAAGCACATAAATATTAGCCTACCAGACAAAAAAAATCTTATTGTGAGATGCGGATGGGATTTGTATGTTTATAGACTGAAACTGTAGAGCATGGATATACCTACTTAATATATAACTATGAATAATTGCTATAAGCAAATGTTTAGGGAAATAATAAAAATGACAAAACCAAAATGATACAATAGTTATCACATACTTAAAACCTGAAGTACGATTCATATAACTGTTCTTTGAATGGAATAGAAAGATTTTGAAAGTGAATTTTTGTACTTAGTGACTAAGAAGATAAAATACCAATACTTCAAAAAATCACAAAATTTACATATCTGCCAGAAGTAAAAAAAAATACAACAGAAATTAACCATAATTAAAAATGTGGACAAAAATGAAATTCATGTCAAAATTCAGTAATAAAAAAAATTGTAGGGCAATCACTGGAGAGGCAGACTACAAAGGGCACTAGACAATGGGAAGGAGAACAATAGCTTTACTAACAATGGGATGACACCTGGCCACAGACCATGAACAATACCTAGTATGACTACAGGTAGGTAGGTAGGTACACAGGTAGATTTTAGGGAAGCAGCCCTCATGCTCCAATAGAAATCTAGCAAGTGGAAAAACAGACCCCCGAGGGAGAGATGCGCTGCTCGTAAAGCTGCGTGGATTCAGTGCACTCGGTAAAGCTGCAGCAGCCAGGGAAGAAAAAATATGAAAAATGTCAAAACCTATAGAGGCAATATGATGATATGACGGCAAGTAGTAATCACCCCCCGTAGATGTCAATGTAGACCATGTCATGATATAACATACAGATGTTATATTTATATATATATATATATATATATATATATATATATATATATATATATATATATATATATATATATATATATATATATATATACACACACATATATATATATATATATACATATATATATATATACATATATATATATATATATATATATATATATATATATATATATATATATATATATATATATATATATATATATATATATATATATATATATATATGTATATATGTGCCAATCATTCTCAGACATGTCAATCATTCTCAGTTCACATATTCTAGGCATGATGAAAATATGGTATGGCAACATGTAATGTTGGAGTTTAATTCAAGCATAGATATGTCATTGACTATGTAACAGTAACATAATATTCTTTTATGTTCAGAAGGTACCTGCAGTATATATGTAATGATTAACTCAAATTGCTCTATATAATGGACACTGCAATAAAGTCACAAAATGAATAAAGTCACTAAGGCTTCACTGCAAAGGTGACTCACTGGCCGGGGGCTTATAAAGGAATAGACTTGGCTGAAGAAATTGTTGACATCAATCCCTACAGAAAAAGTGCTAACACTTTTTTTCCTGATTCTGCAGGGAAGCGCAAAAAAGAAAAGTTAAATAAATTTGAAGAAAATAGAAAATAGAGCTTCTCAAACAAAAAAATATTGGCCTACCAGTATGCAATGCATTACAGTGCAAGCTATGTGACACAGAAACAGTGTAGTGATCTTGTGTTTTAACATGCCTTGAAAATCAAATCACTTCAGAACTCAGTGAGTTTTCACAACAAAAGAAACCAAGCTGTGGTATTTCAAGGGGATCACTGTGCCTGCCTCAAACAGCCTAAACCAAAGTGATTTCTAGACCATGTGTGTGTATGTATGTGTGTGTTATGTATGTGTGTGTGTGATATGTATGTATGTGTAAGTGTGTGTGTGTATGTGTATGTGTGTGAGTGTGAGTATGTATGTGTGCGTGTGAGCGAGTAAGATTGGGTTTGTATGTGTGTGTGTGTGTGTGTGTGTGAGTGAGTGTGTCTGTGTGATATTCCGAACTTTGAAAACCTCGTATAGCTTGCTATTAAACAGTAAAGATGCACGATGGCCACATACAATGTGTGTGTTTTATGACCTCAGCTGATACTGTGGGATGCTGTTCTGGAAGGTGTAACTCAGTGAGTGGGTAGTGGACACACCATTCATTCTCAGACTGCCCCAAAGCTTAACCCCTATGCAGGTGGTGGCTAAATTGTCAAACACAAAACGATGCAAAAAGACAACAAAAAAATGACCGAAACCCTGGCACATGGGTTTCTCTTTTGAGTGTACTCAGCGAGAGCTATCAAATGAATACCAACATGACAAGGTTAAGATGGGTTTTTTTTTAATCTTTGATTTCCTGTGCTATCGACAAAGTAGCCTTAGCATTGGAAGGGTTAAACAAGTACGAAATGACACTCCTAAAATAAAATAATGTAGAGACCAGTGCTTTATATTGAGGATATTGACATTTAACAAATTCACACTGATATTTCACCCCATTCAGGTTCAGATATCTTTTCTGGCTAAGAGGGCTAACCCTTCAAATGCTGGGCCTACTTTCTTCCAAAGCACAAAGATGCAAAGATTCTTGAAAACCATCTACACCCTACCATGTTGGTATTCACTGGATAGCTCTTGCTGAGTACCCATTTGTTAGGGTTTCAATAATCAGTGTCTTAGCCAGGATTTAGAAACTGGGTGCCTAAAATTGGCTCATGTAAAATCTTTGGGCGTCCAAATTTTTAAGGGGGATCACAATATACTCAAATTTCAACCATAAACATGTATAAATGCATCCAAATAAGGCATGATATCATTAAACAATGTCATGGAAATTATAAGGAGATCAAAAAATTCAATTATAAGCTTGAGATTGAGATTTTTTAGAAATTCCAAATTTAAAAAAATGGGTGTCCTGAGGGGTTCACTTTAAGGGTTTGGGTGTCCAAAAAGGCACCCAGACGCCCTGCTGGCTAAGACCATGTCAATAATTATTTCAGGATTTTTACATCATTTTGCATTGGCCAAATAAGACACTAGCAGCATAAGGGTTCAATAGTGGAGCAATCTCAGTGTGTAAAGGTGAGGACACAACAACCACGGCACAATGTACCTGTCTCAAACAGATCCAGCTACTCTTCTCTATACTCCAACACCCAGCTGAAAACCACAGACTCAATATCAACATAAACAGGGAGGGGGCAATGTGAAATAAAGAATACAACATTTCTTAGAGCTGCACTCACGAAGGGGTATCAACTCATGAGCTCACCACCCGTTTGACTCGTGAGCTCATGAGCTCACGAACGTGCCGATTTTCAAAAAAAATCTTATTTTCCAGCCCAGTTATCAAAAATTATGAATATTTATTGGCGGAGATTTATCAACATTGCCATGTTTATTTCATTTTAAAACGCGCTGACGAGGTACAAAGGTCAGTATAACACTCAACACCGCTTGAATTAATACATTGGCGATTGTGAAGAAGACATGACAGCGATAAGCAGTTACGTATGTTAACCCATTGACACTCAGAGTTGCTCTCAGAGATATTGTCTGCTACTTTCATACTTTTGAAAATAACTTGGGAATAAAGAAGAAGTTCACAAAATATTTGTAGAAGAGCTTTTGTTTGACTTCTGATTAACAATTCTCCTTCAAATATTTTTCAAAGAATGCTTTTGATAGAAAAATATATTCAAAATTGTCAGGCCTGTTTTGGCCTCTCCGAGTGTGAATGGGTCAATACTGTGTGTTAGGTGCTCTATGTTACGTTTGTGTTCCCAACATAGACGAGCTCACGATTTAAACATTTCAGCTCGAGCTCGGCGAGTTTGCCCCAGGGCTCGAGCCACTCGAGTTCGCGAGTGGTGAGTGCAGCTCTAACATGTCTACATTCCAGCACCCAGCTGAAAACCATAGACTCAATGCCAACATAAAGAGTGAGGGAACTATAAGCAAAATAAATAATACAGCATTCACTTATTCCACCAACCAACAAATATTGTGAACTCAATTAAATAGTCCAGCAAATTCTTGTTATTCCTTTTAACCCATTCATGCTAAGAGTTCCTCTAGAAATCGTCTGGACCAAGGAAACTTTTCAAAACAACTTCGAAATTAAGCATAAATTGGAGAAATATTTGAAGGTGAGTTGTTAGTTAGTTTGTTGATTTACATTACCCCATCAAATACTTGTCAAAAACTTGCCTTGTTACAAAACTATCACCCAAAAGGTCAGGCGGTTTTGGGTGCTACGAGCATGTATGGGCTAAATAAGGAAGCGTAATATCATAAGGGTGCCCTGATAGAAAAGAACGAATTGTGTGAATGAAATAGAAATATAAAATGAAAAAAATACATAAATGTAATGCAAAGAATCTATGAACAAGTGTTCACAGCAATAGGGTAGCTTGTGGGGTTAATTTCTTTTATTCAGTTTTTCCACTACCTTGCTTTAAGTGGGCAATTCATCCTATACAAAGTGATCTTGCCTGAAAGAGCTTCTGATGAGGAATACCCTAGCATCACAAAACCTATTGGAGCTTCTGAAGTAGATGGTTTCTTGCTCTGCTCAGTGATGGCCTAGACATTTACTGTTCATCTGAGTATGAGGAAAAGGGTGTAGGCTTTAACATATAGAATTCTCAAAATGACTCAATATTCACAGATTAACCCATAAGATACCTTAACTCATTAACACTCAGAGCGGCCAAAAGAGGCCTGACGATTTTGGCAATATTTTACTTACTAAAGCATTTTCTTGAAAACATTTGAAGGAGAAATGTTTATCAGAAGCCAAACAGCAACTCTCCTTCAAATATTTTGTAAAATTTTGCTTTATTCACAAGTTATTTTCAAAGGTAAGAGAGGAGCAGACGATACCTTATAGAGAAACTCTAAGTGTGAATGGGTTAAGTGCCAGAAATTCAAAATGACCAACCAAAACAAACCATTGGTGAAAACATAAGACCAGGAGCTAAATATAAGGCAGTGTCTAATATGTAAGGGCAAACCATGACATAAAACCCATCCTCTAGGGAGGGAGAAAGTGGAATAAATTCCCTAAATGTAAGGTGACGATGATGATGATGATGATAATGATGACAGTCATTATAATGATGTTGATAATGCCAATCATGATGATGGTGGTGATGACAATGATGTTAATGATAATGATAATGACAATTATTATGAATATGATTATGATAACGATGGCGGTGATTATGATGATGATGATAATGATGATGATGATGATGATGATAATTTGTGATGATGATAATGACAGTGACACCTATTAGGATGATGACTTGAGCATAATGGTTATTCATCGCTATCACTAAGAATCTGATAATGAATTAGTAATCATAACAAATAAATCAGGACTGAATCAACTGAGGCAGTTATATTTTCAGTCAGCCTGTGTTCCTTACTAGGAGTAGGGTTTAAGGGGATGACTAAGAGTGACAATCTGAGATAATAGTGCATTAATATCAAAAGAAAAGAAAACCCCAATCTTTAAAACCGGAAGGAAATTTGGGCAATTTAAATTGGTATCTGAAATCTGTGCTTCCGAATAAGGGTTTAAGGGTCGTGAGAAGAGTGGTACCTATGACCTGTATGTTGGAGTAGGGGGATTTAGAAAATTGTATTTTCTCTATTTTGTGTGACTTACCCACAAATCCATACTTAAGCTATCCTGATGGTGAAAAGATGACAATGCATGCTATGAATGAGGGTATGATATAAGGCCAATAAAAAAATATTGTTTGTTTCCTGTATCGTTCTGAAAAAAAATAGGGTAGGTAGGTCGGTAATTTTTTTTTTTTTTTGCATGATTGCAATGCATGCTATGAATGAGGGTATAATATAGTAGGGTGATGAGTAAGGTTTGGGCCCAGTTGAAAGTATCTCTGGCAAATCCTTCACTTCAGCTACAAAAACCTTCCCAAACAAAGGAGTACTGTCATAGAGAGTATTTTAACTGTATTGTAAAATGCAGGAGACATTTTTTCTTAACTGATAATTTATCGATTCACAAGTGAGCTAGATTTTCTAACATGCCACTTTTGCCATGTCCGTGATGACTACAAAGGCACATACTCTTTCGGCACAGCACAATTGCCTCCTATCCTAACTGATCAACCACAACCCTATCGCAAAAGAAAACCCTATCTATACCAATGAAGTATTTTATAGGACAAAACAACAAGTCTCCCTGCTGATTAACGGTCATCAACCATGATCTTACTTTCCGTTAGTGAAAGTTTCCCCAAAATATTCCAGTTCCCCTCCATGATAAACTACTGGCTTGTCATGATTTAAACCTTCAAATGGTGAGGCTACTTTCAACAAAAGGACAGGGACACAAAGAATTTTGAAAACCATCTAAACCCTGTCATGTTGGTATTCATTGGATAGCTCTCGCGGAGTACTCTCAGCTGAGTACCCATGTGCAGGGGTTCATTCATTTCTCAGCTTTCTTTTTGTCCCATTTCATATTGACAAAATTAGCCACCAGCAATATAAGGGTTAATAAACCAAACATAGTAAGAAATATCAAAACCTCAAATCAAAATCTGAAGACAAATAACCTTGAGAGGAATAAGAACTTGATGACTTGAGTAACACAGACTGCAGACTGCAGGCTATTTCTTCTGGTTAAGTAGGGGGACTGTTAGTATAGGTTAGTGAAAGTCTCTCAAGAGCAACCTTTACCAGCAGTGGCAGCAGTAGTAGTGGTGATGGTACATGCAGTGATATTGAAATGCTGCTATTTCTGCCGAGCACTCTTCGCCTATAGAGAGGTAAGATATAGAGAACATACAAAGCATAGGAGAAAGTCAGCGAGACAGAGGTCTTTGCTAGCACTGGCAGCAACAACAGAAGTGGTTGTGGTAGTAGTTGAAGTAGTGGTGGTGATAGTAGTATTAGTAGTATTAGCTGTACTAGAAGTAGTAGTAGTAGTGGTAGTAATGGTAGTGGTGGTAGCAGCAGTAGCAGCAGCAGCAGTAGTAGTAGTTGAAGTGGTGGCGGCAGCAGCAGTAGAAAGAAGACAGGAAGACAGATAGCAGAGATAGACAAGGGAAAGTGAAAGTTGGCACACATCACATGAACAATAGAAGTCTTTTATGCACAGCATTTCTAGTGTTATCAGTGCATCGTTTAAACTCCTCTCACTGTCCACATGCTTCTTGGGACAGGTTATTTGCAGAGCAAAGTTGCGCCTATAATTTAAGGCCCTACACAAGAAAACATCATCATGTAACAAGAACAATAGTTATCATTCAAGCAAAAGAAAATTATGCTAGGGATCTTGATTGATATAGGACATGAGATGAAATAGAATGCGGAAATTGTTTAAGATGCATTGCAAGGCAAGCATTTCATTATGTATTAACAAGAGGGTCAAGGCATGCAGACTCTGCCATCTTCCATGAGCATATGATTTGAAATATAGCCGATTGCACTTACATAACAAAGCTTCCAGAGTCTTTACCTAGATAGCATTGGAGATTCTGCAAGCAAGGCGATTTGACCTAACAGCCAAGGCCCTTAGCCGGCAGGGTGTCTGGGCATCAATTGAAAGCCCAAACCCTTTAAGAACACACAATAGGATACCCAGAAATTCTGGTACTGAAGTCTTTCAAATGTCAATATAGAGGATATGATTAATATGTATGTCACTTCAGAGCAAATGTTGAGACATGGCTCGAAGATACCATACACATTTACAATAAGTAGATACATGATTATCACTATTGCACAAATATTTCCCTATCACCCTAAATTAAGGCATCCAAATGTCATGATTGACGATTTTTTTCAAAAGTTTTAACATTTAGGCCCTTCCTACAATAGACATATACCTGTCAACTCTCCAGATTTGGTCAGGAGTCTTATAAAATATGCCCCTAAACTCCCCATAGATTGATTAGATACGGCAATCTTCTAATTCAGACATATCTGTGACCCTACCTCTCGAAAATAATTCAGACTTTCCCCTTCCACAGAGGTAAATGCATGTCTGAGCTAATCTAATGGTAGAACTATCATTTCTGATTTGGAATTCACTTGGATCGTTCTTTACTTATATTATTTCCTGCCTTTCGGTAAAAAAAGGTAACCTACTGACATAACACCTAGTGGAAGAGCATGAAACTAAAGCAGAAAATATTTAGGTTAAGCTGCGAAAAAATTCGAAAATTGAAGGCTAAAGACGTAAAAATAGATAGATATGAATTCATAAAGCTATTATGATTAGAGCATGGAACATGTATACTGGAAATTGCATTTACAAAAGAGGAATACTGATAGCCTTATTCTAAAAATCATGATATATCTGCTCATCATTCCCTTAGCTTTTATTGGGTATTTGCAGCATAACTGATCATTATTCCCATAGCTTGGTTACAATAATTGCAGAATATCATACTGTTAATTATTCCTATAGCTTTTATTGGGTATTTTCAGCATAATGGTTAATTATCCTACAGCTTTTATTGGGTACTTGCAGCATAACTGCTTATTACAACCATAACTTTTATTGGGTATTTGCAGCATAACTGCTTATCATAACCATAGCTTTTATTGGGTATTTGCAGCATAACTGCTTATCATAACCATAGCTTTTATTGGGTATTTGCAGCATAACTGCTTATCATAACCATAGCTTTTATTGGGTATTTGCAGCATAACTGATCATTATAACCATAGCTTTTATTGGATATTTGCAGCATAGTTGTTCATTATTCCCATAGCTTTGATAAGGATAATTGTAGCCTTCTGATAGCATGCGATATAGGAACCCTTAATTCTCATAACTATCAGAGCACATAATACAAGCAGGATTGCCTGAACATCACAAATACTTATTCCTATACTGGAGTTACTTACTATACAGATGAATATAGCTGACCAAATGCACTTACAAAGAGAGATACTTACTCCTACAGATATATTTCATCACTGTACTATAGTAGAAAGTCAATGATACTTCAGAATAGCTTAAGACATTGGATCAATATCCTTATCTAAAGCCTCCCAAAACCTATGAGGGTACTTACCTCTTTGAATGGTAACAGTGAGATTAGGCTTACATGCTTTTATGTTGTATTAGACTCGAATATCATTATTATAATCCTATAAATGCGCCTACATAAATGGGGTTATATGGTCTCCCACAATGAAAATACCTGTAATGTTATTACATAAAGAATACTAGGGCATTTCGTGTGCATTTAACATTATCTACATGAGCAAACCATGACAGATATGAGACATATACACAGAGAGGGTCAGAGAAATGTAGTGAGATACGGGGAACAAAATTCACTTGGGTTATTGACCTATGAACCGCTGTCATATAGATACTGTCAACTCCATTACAGAGTTTACAGTCTATCTAGATACTGTAAACCCTTTTACTTTGCAAGGTCTCCCACTTGATCATATATATATATATATACATATATATATATATATATATATATATATATATATATATATATATATATATATATATATATATATTTTATATATATATATATATATATATATATATATATATATATATATATATATATATATATATATATATATATATATATATATATATATATATATATATATATAGACATACATATATATACGATAACAATGTCTTCAATATCAGCTTACTCACTTTGCCGAGTGAATGGCACAAACAAACATGGCTCTAGTAATAAGAGGCTTACAGTGATTAGGGATGTTAATTACTAGCTAATGTTAAGAAGCATTATAATCATGCTGTAAACATATCACAATGTACAAATAACTACGTGTAATCTACAGTCAGCATCCGTTCACACATTGTGTTCATATAATTTGACATATATACATAGTTAGGAATAGGAAGTATTTATTGAAAGTCAAAGTTCCTTTACCATAATTGCCAAACTGTTTTATTGTCAGTGAAGATTATTGGTTGTATACATAAGTTCACTAGAGCATAAAAAATAAATTGCCTCACAGATTTTATCTTATTGAACAAGCTACCTGGCAAACATGAGTTAACTTTATCCAATTAAAAATAGGGAATTGTGGTACATTTCTACTCCATAAATCAAGACTGCTTTATTAGCGTTCAAAATAAAATTTCGTTTTGCAAATTAAAAAAAAAAGGGATTATTTGATTAGGAATAACAAGAATACTTGAATAGTCGGATAAAATGTACTATGGATTTCAATTTTCACAAACAAAAATAGTTGAAAAAATGTAAAAGAAAAGACTGAACAATTTTTTACAACCAAATATCTTTTTAAAACTACTGGAGACGTGTAAGACAAATTATACCTAAAAATATTAAATATTAAAGAAATAGCATCCATATTAGTGTAGTACTTATATATTCAGATGAGTGATTTATTAATGTGCAAAGTACACCATGTTGCTCTTAATTTAAAGTTACTCCTACAGCAAAAAGGAGAGAGAACCGGTCATCTATAAGAACCTCTCATACATTTATAGGTTCTACCTTATTTCATACCAGGTGCACTACCCCACCAACTCTTAAACCACAAACACACACACATCCACACCCCGTACCCAGCGGTTGCAACATTAAAAGATATATCGTGAATATCTGCTTGACCATTTTCCAAAACAGGACTTAATGAGGAAGATATCCCCCAATATAGTCATAGAAAAATAAATAAAATTGATATAAAATACAATATATTTATATAATATATTGATATAAAATATACTTAAATATTTGAACATGTATGGACTTAATGAGGAAGATATCCCCCAATATAGTCATGGAAAAATAAATAGAATTAATATAAAATATAATATATTAATATATATTAATATAAAATATAAAATGTACTTAAGTATTTGAACATGTATGGTACCAGCTGAGTATGGAAGGTGTGGATGGTCGTACAGACAGAACAGACAAACATAAATCTCTGAAGACCCCCCACAGTGATCTTACCTGATTATATTTCCCTCCTTTGTTCTGTATACCATTACTCGACTCCATGTAGATTTTCACATCATTTTCTGACGTTACATAAGCTACCTTGGAAGCGTCTACATTAAAAGTTTTGGGCTTTCTGCCTGTTAATCTGGAAGAACAAATTATTCATTGCATGTATGAGTATTATTTGTATGTTTGGACCAGATGGACAATATATTTTTCTCAACAATTTCACATGACTATGGAGAAACAAAAATCCTGGTGAAATTTGAAATAAAAAAAATGTCTATTGAATCACAATTAACTAATTATAGACACAAATAGAGCAGACAGGACAAAACAATATGGAATGAGTGAAAAGACTCTTTCCAGTTGCATAACAAAGGAGTTTAGTTTAAATTGCAACTATTCTTGAAACAATGTCCTATTATCCTATTTCCATCAGGACATGCCTGAAATATATGTGTATAATAGGTCTACTCATTTATTACACTTTTAGAATGAAAATATATACCGCAGAAGCTGGTTGACTTACTTGGGCCACGTGGGTCCAAAAAGAGCATATTTACAGTTAAGAGCACAGCCTCTTGTGAAGGGATTGTGGCCACCTCGGAACTTGCCAGTCACCTGCAACAAGGATAAAACCATATTTAAATGAATAACGGGCAGTTAAAATACACAACAGAAACTTTGAATATATGACAGACAATCTGAAAATTAGATAAGACTAAATATAAGATACAGATCATACATAGGATCCAGTTGAAATATAAGTAACAGTCAAAATTAAAGATAAACTAACATAACAATAGATAGGCAGTCCAAGTTTAAGGCTTAGGCTAGTCTTGTACAACATGCTGACATGATAGTTTTTCATTCAAAACCAGTCCACAAATAATTTAAGGTTTTACGATACTCTATACTGGTGACACCTATTGAGTATAGGATAAACTAAAATAATTTATTACATTTTACCTGATGCGACTGGAAAAATTGAAAAGAAATTGATTTTATTAAATAAGTACCAATCATGATTATACTAGCCTACTATAAATAGTATACTGAGAGTTTTTAGTTTTTGGCTACTGTGATTTTCATATTCATTGAATTTGATGTTTTGACACTTTTTCAGACAAAATATGTGATAATCCATGTGTATAAAATGGGGTTCCCTTGCTCAACAATATCTTATATAAGGATGGGCATATATGGTAACAATTGAGCGACACTTTTCTAACATTTTCATAAAAACTTGCCCCAAAAAAGTCCTATTTTACAAACTTTGACCATCTGTGGTTCGAAAACTAACATGATGACCTGTCATTTTCTTTATGTCTTCTTATTAAGAGCATTGTGTAGAAAGTGTAGACAAAATTCAGTGAAAATTAAACAAGGGAATTCGGACTTATACCAATTTTGGGTTAAAAACTTGTTTCTCAAATTCCTTGCTCAATAATTCCTATATAACAGCAAAAAACAATTCCAACATGGCAGAACAGTATTTCAGGCAGTGCCTGTATCTCTGAAGGGATAAATATAGAAAGAAACCAATTTAGGAGAATGAGATGTTTGTGACATAAATTGCATCAATTTTTCAAAAATCTGTGAAAAAAAACTAAGTCGATGACCCCATGATTTTAAGTTGTTTTGACGATCACTCTGCTATGTTCCTTCCTCATGCAAAGTTTCAGGAAAATTTAACTGAGATTTCTAAAAGTGTCGTAAGACCTTAAAGGGCAAATGCACCATCATGATGATTTAGGGTCAAAATGTGCCTATTCGTGTCATCTTTCAAATAAGACCACCCGCAAGTCTGTCCTCCTCAGCATTCCTCAGATATGGCTTATGAAAGTTAGTAAAAAACTGGCCTGAGTCTGGGTATAGAGGCTGACATTATCAGAAGTGGTGCTTATGAAGTGACTGGCAGCCCTGCTTCTGATTGGTTGAGAGATATCAGTGGCTGGAAGTGCAACTGCCTTCTGAATCATCATTTTATATATGCAAAATTAACACCGTATAAAGTAAGTATAATGTATTTACTTAAGTTTGGGCTTGTGTATGGGACAAATTACAGAAAAAGGACAAGGAAAATTTGAGGTATGTTGCATAACACAACAGGGGCCGATTTAAGTCACCGGGTTAGAGAATGGGACGAGCAAATAAGGCATAACAGGGCCTAAGCATTCAGGATGTCTTGGGCTCCATTTGGACACCCAATCTATTACAATCATACTTCAGGATGTCCATTTTAAAATTAAAGTAAATAATTTCAAAACATCAGAATCAGTATCAATCAAAAAATTAATAAGTTTCACATTCACAAGAATACTAGGACATTGGTTGAAGATATTTTGCATTATAAATAAGAATTTACACAGGTGCTGTGTTGTGACTTACCTGTTCGTTGGTGGTCCTCCCTCTAGAGACTAGTACTATGTGGAATCCCGTCAGGCCACAGATGGGAACTATTAACAGACCTATAATACACATCACAACAAGACTGGAAACAGCATGGTTAAGGAAAACTCACTGCTAATGGAGAACTAAACGTCTGATGAGTGCCAAGATTTTAGCCAGAAGGGCGTCTGGGTGCCTTTTTGGACACCCAAACCCTTAAAAAGAACCCCTTAGGACACCCTTTTTTGTGAGGAATTTCTAAAAATCTCAATCTCAAGCTTATAATTGAATGTTTTCACCTCCTTATAATTCCCATGACATTGTTTAATGATATCATGCCTCATTTTGATGAAGTTATACATGTTTATGGTTGAAATATGAGTATATTGTGATCCCCCTTAAGAATTTGGATGCCCAAAATTTTTACAACTGCCAGTTTAAGGCACCCAGTTTCTAAATCCTGGCTAAGACACTGATGGGTGCTATGGTTGCTTGCTTTACATAACGATTCTTAACATACCCCCTCAAAACCCATTATTTTGGTATATTTCTAGGATACTGTAATTTTCATTATCTCTTCCTCGAGATCATCTGATCATATTATGTAAAACCTGAGCACTTATAGTAGGCTATTGACCTGCACCTTAGCAGGCTATTCACCCCGTTTCATTGAAAACCAATTCAAACCCAACTCTCTCAAATTGAGAGCAGTTAACCTTAACAGGAGCACTAGTTGAGCCTTATAGTAGGCTATTCACCCCGTTTCATTGAAAACCGATTTGAACACAACTCTCTCAAATTAAGAGCAATTAACCTTAACAGGAGCACTAGTTGAGCCTTATAGTAGGCTATTCACCTACACATTAGTAGGCTATTCACCCCGTTTTACTGAAAACCAATTCGAACACAACTCTCTCAAATTAAGAGCAGTTTACCTTGACAGGAGCACTAGTTGAACCTCCATGACTAAATTTCAACAAATTCGCCGTATAAATGAAATCCACACACCACTTAAGGGTATTCCATCAATCAATTATCTCAGGTTAGTGAACTATTTCTGATGACAAGCTCATCAAAATATAACAACCATTATAGAGCAGTACTTGAAATCAGCTATGAGATTATGAATGCATGGACATGAATGCATGGAAGCCAAGAGGACTTTGATTCAAAAATAGATACTAGGTAAATGTCCTCCATCTATTGGAAGTTTTTCCACATCACTTCGATGCCAAGATGCCAATTGGGAATTAGAATTTCGTTTATAAAATCATCAACTTATTTTCTGCCGAGTAATACAGCTGAATCGTGACTAGCCAGTTGTTAATCCAGGATGGAGGCAGGAGTAGCCAAGAAAAACCACCGACTAACCCCAAGTCACTGGCAACTTCCTAGCCTACCTCTAGCCTGACCTCTACTTGTGGCTTTTGAGAGGTGGTAAACATCTAACAAGGAATGCTCTAGACCACTTGGCTATCAAGGCACTTGAGTCAAAATACTCAATGATTTCATTTCTATGGATTTGCTTAAAGGACATTCTATAGCACATAAATGCATGCTATGTTAAGTTAGGAATCGATTTAAAGAAGGTTTATGTCTGAAATTAAATGGATTTCATTTCTGATATTAACCATTTTCTCATATTAAACTCAAGTGCACATGAATAAATAAACTTTTAGAAACTAACAAACAGCTACTTATCTGAGAAAAGGATACAGTACTATGTTGTTTACTGTGACTAGGTTACTTCTGTTGTCTAGTACGTACAGTAAACATAGTGCAAAAATACTGAACATATGTAATGTCAGCGATATTAAAAATAGGAAGAAATATCTGTAGTTCCTTCGACCGACGCAGTTGTTCACCCACGGACAATGGTGATCAAACGTCTGAAAGAGAGAAAGAAAATAGAATTACTTCATGGTATTTACAAAAAACTATCATCTTTTGTAGAAAAAATAGATAGTTCCTACTTTGGCCCATTTATGCTTGTAGCAGCCCCAAAAAGGACTAACCATTTTAGACGTATCTAATCAGGAAAATGTTTAACAGTAAAGTTGCAATCAAATTTTTACCAATAAATTTATTCAAAATTTATTTGTTATTCCAATGTTACTGCCATTAGTAACACAGGTGACAGGTCTAGATGATAATTCTCCTGAACTCAAAGCATGAATGGTCAAACAAGAATGAAAGGAGCATGGTTAGTAGTAGTAGTAGTAGTAGTAGTAGTAGTAGTAGTAGTAGTAGTAGTAGTAGTAGTAGTAGTAGTAGAAGTAGTAGCAGCAGAAGCAGTAGTATGTAGTTGTGCTATTACTACTACTACTACTACTACTACAACTACTACTACTACTACTACTACTACTACTACTACTACTACTACTACTAATACTACTACTACTACTATTAAAACAACTCAAAATAGAGTCACTGGAAATTTTATTTTGTATATTGCCCTCATTCCATATAATGGTACATTAACAATGCACAAATCTTTGAGAAAGCATACACTATAGTAAAGACTGGATCATGAATATATATATATGTGCATGATAAGTGATGGTTGAAATGGGTGTCTTGTTTGTCTGTTTTAATGCCTCCTAGGTCTGTGCCGCTAGAAACCAATCAAACTGACGCGAGACAGGCATGATTAAGCTACTCCTGCTGGATGCACCAATCACAGCCACCTTGATTCAGAGCTCTTCGCAAGGCGTGGGGATTTCCGGCAGAGCAGCCACACCCGAGGTGATGACTGACTAGCATATAGCTTACATCACAGGTGGGGTAACACACCCCTTGGTCTTAGCCAGAAGGGCGTCTGGGTGTCATTTACATACCCAAACCTTCAAAAATCACCCCTCAGGACACCCAAGAATTTTAGTGAGTTATTTATTAAAATGTCAATTTTAAGCATATAATTTGATTTTTTCCACCTCTGTACAATTCTTATGAAATTGTATGAGGATACTATGCCTTATTTCAATAGGTAAATACATGTTTATCAATTATGGTTAGAATCTAAATTTATAGCGGTCTCACTTGAAAAATAGGATGCCTAAAAATTTCATGATTGCCAATATTAAGCACCCAGTTTCTGACACACCCAGTTCACTGATCAGCCACTTCCTCCTCATTCTCCATTCACCCTGAGTCCCTGACCCACAAACACATTTCATACATCAACTCAACCCAGTTCAAGCAACTTGTTTACTAAGTAACTGGGAACATTTCCCCATTCAATAAAAGAAATATCTCATAAGACTGGGAAACTGTGACAAAAAATTGAAGTATGAAAAAATCATCGACTGGTAGATTTTTTAAACCCTTATGCTGCTGGTGGCTAATATGGTCAATACAAAATATAATGCAAAATATCTTAAAAAATTATTGAAACCGTGGCAAATGGGTACTCATCTGAGAGTACTCAGCGAGAGCTATACAATGAATACCAACATGACAGGGTTTAAATTATTTTCAAATATCTTCGCATCCTTGTGCTTTGGACGAAGGTAGCCTCAGCATTGGAAGGGTTAATATTTCAGGAAAAGGGGTTAATGACAATATGTGTGTTGGTCATGAGTGGTTTATTTTGCCCCGCCCCTGAGTTTCTCTAGGTTTGGGGCCAGACTTGCCCTTAACTCAAAAACCTTCCAGTCAACCCCCAGAAGCCATGCCAGATTTTCTATTTTCTACATCAAAGGGGCGATGTCAAAGGGCTGCAGAGACTTTGAAGATTGTGCCCATCTCCCTGTTTCCCTTTCTTCTATTAACACAGCATGGTTAGCTCCGGAGCAGGGCCACAAGGGACGGGGGAACTCCTCTGATCAGATACCTACAGGGCTTTGAAGAGCTCTTTAAGGTGGATTTTATAGTAATTACTCCGTGCAGACCCACTTTTAGCATGAACAAATACTGTAGAACAGGTAAAGTTCGCGAGTGCGATTAATTCGCGAATACGCGAACTAGCATCGCCCTCGCGATCTTATCGCACGCGATCAATTAGGTGCTTAGTTACGCTATTCACCACTGGAGGTGATGGCGCGTCGGTCGGTGAATTTCAGCCCTAGACGGTCGTGGCTGAAACGAAGAAAAATACGTCAAATAACTTCACAAAACCATTATAATATGATACATTGGTAACTTATGAATAAGTAACCAATGTATCATATTATTATTCGCAGTCTTACCTGTCCGACTTTGGGGATACCTGTGCCAAGTTATGATCTCTTACGAGAAGCAAGATGGCCGCCGTCAACGCACAATAGACGCTATCACGTAAGGGAGACGGCTGTTGCGATGGATTTAATTGATGAATTATCAACATACATATACTAGGTATGTTGATAATGATCAGAATAAGATATATCTTTAAAAAATAATGAAATTTGTATTTGCCGTGAATTGAATGTTTGTCAATTTACGGCAAGGATGAATTTGCAGTTGGCGAGTATATACGGCTAGAGCGTGATTAATTCAGTCCTAGCCGGTCCGAGGCTGAATCGAAGAGAAATGCATGCAACAACTTCACCAATTCAGTATAATATGAAACATTGGTAACTTATGAATAAGTCACCAAGGTATCATACTATAATTCGCATATTCATTATGCCATTATTGGGGGAACTTGTGCCGTAAGATGTTATGGCCGTAAGATGGCCATTAAATCTTTCACATTTTTATTACTTTTTTGTTCAACAGATGGCGCTGTAGAACTCGCTCGCTCGCGAAATTAAGTACACGCGAAAAAACGACAAATCGGCCTTTCGCGAAATTTTTGTAGCGCGATATATACCTATTCTACAGTATTAGGTATCTAAGGTAGTATTTTTTTTTTAATTTGGAAAAGGTAAACTTCAGTCTGAAAAAACAACAACACTGAAACATGCATTCCCCAGAGAAAAACAAAACCTTCAATTTTGAAATGAAAACTTCTCTGATATTTGTATTTATCAGGTTCTCAAACTCATTTAATAGTGCTATTTGTTCTCCTTGTAAATTTACGAGCATGACTTTTCCATGTAGTAACACACCTTTTCATGGTCTGACCATGACTTTTTCATGACATAACAGACCTTTCCATGACCAGTCTGACTTTGACTTTTCATTGGTCAGACTTTGACTTTTCCATGGTCCATCCATGACTTTTCTATGGTCTAACAGAATTTTTTCCATGGTCTAGCCTTGACTTTTCCATAGTCTGACTTTGACTTTTCATTGGTCAGACTTTGACTTTTCCATGGTCCAGCCATGCCTTTTCCCAGGGTCTAACAGAATTTTTTCCATGGTCTAGCCTTGACTTTTCCATAGTCTGACTTGGATTTTTCTGAACTTAAACATGAGTTGTATACAAATCATGTGACTTATCATGGTAAACCTTAATCTTTTACTATAGTTCTGCAAGTATCTTAAAATCAATAATGGTTACTCCACTAAGAAGCAATCATTCTCTAAATATTATTGATGTACTGCTTTCACTTATGAGATCCTCCCCAAGATGTAGGCCGACCAGGATGCACACAATGCCATAGACTTGCTACAAGTCTCGGTTATCTATCTGGCTCTTTCCTTAGTCTCACCGATCTAACCTGAGTTGATTTCACTCCAGGTTTAGTTCTGAATAAATCCTCAAGGGGGACACACTTAAGTTGCCGTTTGTTACAAACTGCAACTCATGAAAACTGTGCTGCCATCTATATTTTTAGAGAGACATCTAACCTACTCAACAGCCAGTACATATAGTGATGGGGGCATCATACCCAAGTCTGAGAAGCAGGCTAACAGTATATATCGTGATGGGGGGCATTAGAACTAACTCAGCATGAGAGGCAGGCTAACAATGCCAGTCTAGTGGTGAGCGATAATTGCTGCAGCTCTGGCCCCTCCTCCCCCACAATGACGTAGAGAAGGTGCACTGAGCTCTGCCGGGACATCCCTCATCACCATTGCAAAGCCCTTTCTTTTTGCTAATACTGCGGCCTACATTAGGACAAGGCGAGGGAGAAGGAGGAGGAGGAAAGCAAAAAAGAGGAAGCAGGGACTCCAGGGAGAGGGATAAGGAGGAGTAGGAGAGGGATGAAGAAGAGGAAGAGGAGGGGAGGAGGAAAATATGCCCACCACACTATCAGAGTCAGAGTGCCATAAATAGCACGCAATGCAACTGAGACTTGATCTTCAATGGAAAATCCTGAACTTTCATTGTTGATTTCAAAACATGTCATATCAACTCAATACCAAGGCCCATGGACATACACATCAGCCTCAGAAAGCCGTAAAACACGACGCTCTGGATCAATACAAATAAAGCATGCGATGCAACTGACAGCAGATCCTCATGATTTCCATATTTATCTCACCAGGTGGTTAATTGACTGTCTGAGTATGACACCACAAGAGAAAGGAGGACCATGTGGTGCCATCTACTGGTCATTGACAGTACTACCTTGTAATGCTAGCAGCACAGTCAGAATCAAGGATTGCCAAGCTGTCTGAGTATGACACCACCAGAGATAGGAGGACCACATGGTGCCATCTACTGGTCATTGACAGTACTACCTTCTAATGGTAGCAGCACAGTTGTGGGCATTCCACAGTAATTAGGTCCTGACTAATCATTTTGTCATCCTTTAAAACTAAATCACATTTATATACAGTTTTCAGAACTGGTTTTGGTTTTTACCTGTGATGGCCAAAAACCTAATTTATTGACTTTGTAAGTAGAATTTGTGGAAAAAATTGTGTCTATCACAGGACATGACACATTATTCATTTTCGCAAGGTTCTCAAAGATTGCCAAGTTCAAACCAAGTGCATCACAGAACTACATGAAGCAAGGTTCCCCTGGGTATGAATCATAGCCATTGGTATTTATCACAGACTTGTAGCTAGTCGACCACTTAAGAAGCTTTCAGCCCCCAGTTTCCAAGGTAGGAGAAGGCGATGACCCAGTGCCCCCCAGCACATATCTCATTCAATTACCACACACTCTAATGGGAGGAATGCAATTCAATTTCCAGGGGCCCCCTTCACACCCACAGCACCAAGGTAATCTCGGAATATGCAAAATTAATGGTGTAATGGACAGGAGAAGTGAGAACAAATAGGACTGTGAGCCGCGACTGATGCGGTACACTACTCCAGGGGTCAAAGTTCACAAGGACATTCTAATTCACATACTGAGAGAGAGAAAATAAATTGAAGAAAGAAAGAGTCAGAGTGTTTGAGAGAGAGAGAGAGAGAGAGAGAGAGAGAGAGAGAGAGAGAGAGAGAGAGAGAGAGAGAGAGAGAGAGAGAGAGAGAGAGAGAGAGAGAGAGAGAGGAGAGAGAGAGAGAGGAGAGAGAGAGAGGAGAGAGAGAGAGAGAGAGAGAGAGAGAGAGAGTGAGATTGTGTGCAGTACAGTGGTGTTAGCATATCTAAACGTAACTAATACTCAGTGTCAATGTATCAATGCCACAACACTGGCTTATTTCCCTATTTCACCCAACCTTCTTTGCACTGACAGGAGCAAGAAGGCATTTCAATGATAATCATACCTTCTAATGCATGCCACAATCAATACAGACTGCCTAATACAGTACAAGTAGCTTGTGGGATCAATATTGGAGGTATCATCTGCCATGTAGTGTACTGGTAAATACCAGCTTATTGATCAAAGGGTCCCTTGCTCATCACGAGACGAGCAAGAAGAGAGAGTCGTGTATCATGGCTAATCCTTGCATGTTATAGTATCCATAACTGATAGCACTAAGTAATGCAGCCTAGCAGCTGAAATTATTGATATAAAGAATATATAATCAACCTCACCAAAGGCCAGTTAATAATTGTCAATAATGGTTATAACTATTATCATTATCACTATTATTACCATCATCATTATTAATCTTATTATTATTATCATCATTATTATTATTATTATTATCATTATTATTATTATATTTTTTATTATTATTATTATTTTTATTATTATTATTATCATTATTATTATTACCATCATTATCATCATTAGTATCATTTTTATTATTATTATTGTTATCATTTTGTCCAATAAATCGTGCATAAACAGTGCATTTTTCAGATAAATGTATATATATGTTTTTATATCCTGGAAGTGCCATATATAAGAAAGGATTTCTGACAATTTCAAAAGATTTTATTGAACAAGTTTTTTGAGATATTTTACTGACCGAAATATGTTGGCCATGACTTTCTTAAACTTCCAGTTCCAAACAAATGGTTCAAAAAAAAATTCCAACCAAAACATTCCTCCAATATATATATATATATATATATATCTTCTCAATAAATCCATACCAGCTTTTATGATACTATCGGAATGTATTGTGAATTTGCAGTCTCACAGACATAAAGAAAATGACCATATTTTGATATTGGCTAATAATGACACCCAGTTCCTGTCTATTAAGGCACTGGAACTTTTTCAGATCTGCTGATGGGATATGATGGTTTCTCTTTGTATTAAGTATTAAAGTCAAGCTAAGTATAATGAACATGCAAGGATGCAACACCTAATCTGCCATAATAGATCAAATACTGTGTAAGTACATTTTAATGAAATATCACTGCTTGCAATTCCGCAGTGTAATAAATATGTCACTTTTCTTTGCCATCTCCTTCCCCTAGCCTCAATAGTCACTCAGAATTCCATTAGAAGCTGCACTAAATGCCATCAGCGCCGGAACCAACGCTTGCATGCGAGGAGAAGATGCAAAAGTCACATCATTCAAGCTAAGACCACTCGCAGATCCTGGGACAAATACAAATATCTTGATCACCATTAAAAGTACATGTTTGAGAATTTCTCACTCTTACTAATTTTCATTCAATATTTCTGTAAACTCGACGTCATTTTCTACCCAATTCTTATCTTACTGTAGCATATGGACACTATGGCCAGAAAAGGGTTAATCCCAACAGTCTATTGTCTCGGTATTCCGGACGAGTTTACGCCGACTTCATCAAAAGTCTGTGCACGATGCTGGCTCTGATCTAAGTGGAATGATTGCAATGCTGATGGCTGGAAACCCAGAGATATTACACAGGAGAAATTGCACATCAAGTCTGATTGTCTCATGAAAAGAGAGACTGACCTAGGGTCAGGGAAGGTCATACAGGGGTCGACTACTGCGCACAACTTAATTCAAAAACTGGAGTAGATTGCTTTATGGCAATTTGTCGTAAGTTTCGTTATATCTTCAAATTCCTAGCAAACCTAT